>VDFB02120645.1:0-43362 GCA_007258455.2 Sequoia sempervirens | reverse complement strand
AATGCTCCTTCTACATTGAAGTTCTACATGACTTCTTACCTGGTGTACGCAGCAGCTGTGATGAGACAATTCCTAGGTCTATCTACAAAGGGGAATCGAATGATGGTGCCTGTGTACAGATATTTCTATCAGTTGGAGCTAAAGGAAAGCTTTCATCATTTCAGACGGGTCACTGATGCTTTCTTTGCGCCCTTACTCTTCAACTTTGATCCATCCTTGGAAAGAAGAAGAGTGTCTGATGAGGCTTATAAGGTGGTAAGTAAAGTTGGATGTATTTTTCTTCAATTCCCGACGTTTACTTACTTGAGAGTAGGTTGTTACACCGGTTGTCCCTTGAGCATGCTACCAATGCTATCCTTCTGGATAAGTGTCTGCTCATGCGCATTGCAAATTGAAGCGTCGCGTAAAGAACGAAGAAGCAACCACAAGCTGGATTCAAGTCTCAATCGCACTGTCGCCAGATATACCATCCGGACCAGCAAAAGGCTGTCCCACGGCGTCGAGATGCGTATCGGCGACCATCAAAACCTACGTATAGGGTTTGATTTGACCAACAGATGTCAGAAAGAA
The DNA here is from genome assembly GCA_007258455.2 of Sequoia sempervirens. NCBI lineage: Eukaryota > Viridiplantae > Streptophyta > Pinopsida > Cupressales > Cupressaceae > Sequoia > Sequoia sempervirens. The sequence goes on along the minus strand of VDFB02120645.1, from coordinate 42,792 downwards.
GTTGCAAAAGGGTCACTAACACAGGTACCATTTTGAAGACATCTGGGCAGATTGCAGAGATGAAGAAGCCATTCGAAAGATGGACTATTGCAGATTGACAGTTCAACAAATCAGAGATCTTGGTATCACTGACCTACCAGAGGATTTTGAGGATCCAGGTGATATCATGAACGCTGTCTATGATGAACAAGGCGTTGCTAAGAGGCCGTTACCTGCAATACAGTGGTCTAGGAAAGAGGTCACCAGCATGAGAGAAAGGCTGAGACCAATCCTAGCCAATATAGAAGAATGGTTACACAAACATGGTTATGCAATGAAAAGTTTCAGGACAGACTCAGAAGGAGAAGAGTCCGAGGCAGAAGCACGCCAACAGCAAGAACTTCGCGACAAAAACAAGTCAGCGGCCGTTCCCACTTCTTCGCGGAGAGGCCCTAGGATTAAGTTCACTGTTGGTAAAAAAGATACCCAGGCTGTCCAAGAGACAGAAATGACGGAATCTCACCCATCTCGCTCTAAGGGTAAAAGCCCATCTCAGAGGAGATAGATTCCGATGAAGAAGATACTTCAAGCGACCAATCCGCTGAAGATGAAGATTCAGCAGAAGCAGACTCCGATGCCGAAGAGGTTTCTGAAAGTGGGCAAGAGTCTGATGAAGATTCTGAAGAAGGATCTGAAGGTGACTTCGAAGGTGAACCAGAATCAGAGAGGCAAGAGGGTGATCAACAGGAACCCGAGCATGATGAAGAAATAACTACTTCTCCTCCCGAGAACGTAGTTGAGGAAATTCACAGAACATCAGCGCCCGTGACTTCAAACGTTCCTCATACCCCTTTTGAGTCAAGAATTCCTTCACCTCCTGCTCCCTCGTCACCTATTCCTACCACAAGCATTCCTGCAGCCGAGATATCCCCTATCCCTGCAGCATCAACCCAGCTTGATACTCCATCAGTGAAAAGCATTCATACGGTTGATATACTGTCAAGCCCACCATCGTCCATTCCTAGCTTGTCTTCGCCAACGTATGATATCACTTCTGAGAACAAATTCAATCGTTTCATGAATGAGTCCATGCGTGATCAGCTCAATGTGTCAACTACAGGAGCGATGATGACAAACACTTCTCCAATTGTCACGATACCATTGGTGAGTTCAGATGTGACAATAACTTCAGAGGTGGCAATGGCGACCGACTTGACAGTAAATCCAGAAGTTCACACTTCTTTTCTTCCTCCTTGGCTAATATCTCAAGTGTCGAAGCGTAAAAAGCAAATGATTTCTCCAGAGGAACTCGACCTTGAAGAGATAGTTCTCCCAAAGGCTAAAGGGAAGAAGAAGGCAAAAGTATACTCGAGGTTGAATGTTGATAAATCTGGCCACAAGTATGCTGAAATTGGCATACCACCGAATCAAGAAGGTGATGTCAATATGGGAGGACTACGATAACAAGAGTCAAGGCTTGGCAAGGTTACCAAGCGAAGTGCAAAGCGATCGCCAAGTCACTTTGGTATATCTTAGCGAGGAAGAATTTGGACAAAGTTGAGCAATCTCATTAACATATGTAGCTAAGCAGAGGCAGAGCATTATGCCATTGTTGTAAAGAGACTTGCCGGTTCTCCAAGCAATGCACAACCGCTGACAGTGGTAAGTATTGAAGACCCAGCTGTCAAGAAAGCTGAGAAATTCGCCTCCAAAGGCAGAGTGTTGTATGACTTTGTTGAAAAGATCATTGAACACGGATCTCAGATAATTTTGGCTGCGGATGAGAAAACCACCATGTTGGCCAAGCTCACCACAGAGCTTGACAAAGAAAAGGGCATACTTTCCCAGGAGCGGAGAGACATGGAAAAATGCCTGTTGTCATGGTCGGAAATGAAACAAGTAAAGCTCAGCAAATTGGTGGAGGTTGGGGTAATTCCCGACAAAGAAAAGTTTGTAGAGGCCGAGGATCAATTTGAAACCTGCGGGATCAAGTGGTTCAATCTCTCGTGAAGACCTTCTGCGTCTGGGAAGATGTCGTAGACATGTAACATTCTTGACAAAGTATGTCGAGAGGATTGCACAGTCAACTTCTTGAGGAGAATCGTATCTTCCTGCCGGCCACAGAAATATCTCAGATCTTCAAGGAAGCCATCATGAAGTTGATTCACAATTCAAAATTTTTAGAAGCCTCATTGAACATCATTGTGATACAAGGCTCACATTGGATAACTTGAAAGGCGCATCTTAGCGGGTGCAAGAAAGGTTCCACTCATCGCCATGAGATCGATCGAGAATCCACACCGGTATGGATTACCGTTAGTCGGATGAAGCCGTCGAGGAGACTAGGAGAATTTGAAGACTTCGGCCAATGCAAAAAGGCGTGAAGGCGACTCCTATTCTCCAGTGTTAGACATTTCCGGTGCATCCCATTATGCATCTTGTAAATATTTCTCGACATTTTCGAATGTCATTTTGTAAATTGTAATTACACCAAGTCCAAAGATGTAATATTTTGAAAACAAATTACACTTTGACTTTGGTCAAAGTTAGGTGAGATCTCCAAAAATCGCTCACCTAACTTTCCTTAATTTTCTCAATCTCTTTCCTTATTTTGCTCATCCCTCTTTCTATATATTGTGAGGGATTTTCATTGTAACATATCTTTTAGCCTTTTGCAACGAAGTGCTGCCCTTTTGTAAGCAAACTTGTGAAACTTTGCGTTCATATTTTGTGAATGAGATTCAATCAATAAAGGAAAGGATTGCAAGCCAAACTTTGTGTTGGATTCGATACTTTTGTAAGTTGATTCGATTTGGTAGTGATTAGTTCGAGGAATCTGAAAGACTCTAAGTGGTTGATGTAAACTTTGTGTTACATTTATTATTTAGATTGCATTGTTATTTTGTTTATCATTGGTTGAGTGATCTATAAGACTTTGCGCTTATAATCATTCATGCTCATGCATGTTCTTGTTGGATAATCTATAAGACTTTGTGCTTATAATTATTCATTCTCTTGGATACTTTGTCGAAAGATCTACAAGACTTTGTGCTTGTAATCGTTCGTGCTCGTTGACATTTTGGTTGGATGATCTACAAGACTTTGTGCTTGTAATCGTTCATGCTGTTCGAAGAATTGTTGCGTCTAAGAAGACTTTGTGCTTCTAACGTAGCAAACGGTACGTTTATGCAGATCCGACATTGATAAAGCTACGGAACGACTTTGTGCCTTCGTGAGCTTTCCCATTTTATTTTCTTTTGTTTGTTGTTGATTACTTTTGGTATCTCTACGCTTCGCTTTGACGAGATAGAGATATTGGCATTACTGCTGGTTGTTAGTTTTTAGTTATCAAGAATTCGGAACTTCCAACACGTGAAACATTGTAAACATCTTCTCTGAAAAAAGAGAGAAGGATGAATGTAACACACCCCCCCCACTTCGTGACTTTCGTGTACATTACTTTTGTGATTTACTATTGTTTCTCTTAGCAGTAAGAAGGGCGCCTCCCCTTTCCGAGAGGAGAGATTCACATCTCACATAGCTGTGGCTGAAGTCCAAGTTGTGTAATCTGTCGAAAGTCGATTACATAATTTTCACCCAACAGATAGGATAACAATGCTTCACTTTACAAGAGGTTAAGGGAGGTATCAAGAAATTGGGTGCAAGAAAGACTGGGAAATGGTTGAGTTTGGGGCTAAATACTTAAAATGGAGGATGAAAATTCTCACCCATCACATTGTGAAAATATTCAACGTCATCATCAAGCATCCATTCCCAAGAGATTGGGTTACTAGCTTAGCAATACCCCTCTTTAAAAGTGGGGATCTCCACAATCCTTCCAACTATTAGACCATCACGATCAATCCTTTGTTTGCAAAGTTATTTGGCAATTGGCAGTATAGTTGAGCACAAAATCAGTAAGTAGGCAAAAGAAAAAGAACAGAAAGAAAAATGGCAAACAGGTTTCAAACTAAAGCACTCAACAATTGATCACGGAATCACTTTGAGGCATATCATTGAAAAAGTTTGGAATGAGAAAGAGGAAGTTTTTCGCTGTTTTGTTGTTTTCAAGAAGGCTTTCGACATGGTTCCTAGACATAAGTTGTGGTTTAAAATGAAAGATCTCGGTATCCTGGTGCAATTTAGAGCAGATGTCCATAGACTTTCTGAAGAAATTCAGGTAAAAATCAGAACTCATGCAGGTACCTCAACAAAAAATTAGGAGTGACATCGGAGTCAAGCAAGGTTGCCCATTATCTCCTACTCTCTTTGGCCTTTACATTGACAAACTTGAAGAATGGTTGAGAAGGGTGGGAATGGAGTTGTACTAGGAGAGTATGTTGTCAAAGCTCCTCTTGTATGCCAATGATCTTATTTTGATTGGTAGGTCTTCACAAGGGTTGCTAGAGTATTTTTGTGCTCTTGAGCACTTTTGCAAAGATGTGGGTATGCAAGTTAATACTACCAAGACCAAGATCATGATCTTCTCCAATAGAAAGAAAAAGAAACAATTCAACTTTTATTTTGAAGGAAGTGTCCTAGAGTAAGTAAAGGAGTAAAAATACTTAGGGATAGACTTCAACAACAAGCTTAGTTGGGAAACTTGCAAAAGGAAAAGAACTTTGTGGGGTGGAGAGCACTTTTTTCTCTTCAAATTAAGTACAGAGAGGCAAAGTTATAGGATTAGAAAACTATTCAAACTCTATTTGGGCTATTAGTAATTCCGGTACTACTTTATGGATGTGTAGTTTGCACTAGCAATACTTCTAACAACAAATGGATGCAAATAGAGATAATTCAAAAATGCATGATCACAAGTAAATTCAAGTTAAAAGCATCAATCCCCTACAAGAATCTTCTAGCTGAAATGGGTGCAATTCCTATTGAAGCCATCACTATGGTGTGCCTTGTAAGGTATTTGAAAAAAATTGAGCAGATGGAAACAAATTGCCGACCCAATGCTATCTTTAAAGATGTTATAAGCAAAAGAAAGAAGTCATGGATGAGACGAAATTGCAGGTGGATGAACAAACGACACATTCACTTGAATGCTTTCCCTGATAATAGTAAAGATATAAAGGCTTTTGTTGCTGATAAATTTTCACAAGGTTATGTGGGAAAAAAAATTAGAGAGAAAAAAAAATATTACCTTCATGAATTTAACCCCACTTCGAACCATCAGCAAAAAACCTATTTAGAGGCCAATATTACATGGAGGTCAAAGATTCTCATTGCCCAGCTGAGGACTAACTTGTATCATCTTTGGTGAGAAACAAGTAGGTTGAAAAAGCCCGTGGAAGTTCAAGAAGAGAGGGCTTGTATCTATTGTAAAGCAAGGATAGTGGAAACAAAAAAACACTTCATTCTAGATTGCAATGCGTACAAAGACATCCAGGTCAAGTACATAAGTATTTTAGCAGCAACATCTTTTCATGATTTATTTAGTGAGGAGGAGATGGACAAAACAGGATAGTTCATTGTCAAATTGAATAGCAAAAGATCAACACTTCAGAAAGCAAAAATAGTAGGGTTTGTTGTTCCATAGGCCATCTTTGGTCTCATGGACATTAAAAGTCTTCTATTATATTCATTCCCTTACCAAGCATGTGTGGTATGGTGTTTTAAAGAAAATGTGTTGTGCTTTGGCCGGCCCGACCCACCTAGTGCAATGCTTTATTTTACAAACTATCAATTAAGCCAAATTCTCTTTCCTTGTGTGCCAAGTGTGTCAATTGACCACTTTTCCTTTTTGGCATTTTCACTTTAAAAAGGCACTAAAGTCATTTTGTAGTATGGCTGGAGGAGGTTTCTTTAGCACTTTCGCCAAAAGTGCCATTTGATGCACTTCTCTAAGATGACATTTTTCTCTTTTTTCTTTTGAACTTCACTTTCGTTTGTCTTGATGTATTGTCAAAGCTTTGGCGCACTTTGATATTAGTTGGCTTTGTCATGCCCCCAAAATTGCAACACTAAAAAACCAAGCGTTGAAATGCAAATAAATAAATAACAATATAAATATCAAAATTACAAATATAAATATTAACAATCTAATATTATTATAATATAATACTGTAAATATTAAAAATATATATAAAACTAATATAATAATAAATATATCAAAATAAGAAAACATATAATATATTAATATAAAATAATATATATATATATTGAAGCAGTGATTCATTTATTAATCATGCAGTGATTATTATTATGCAAAAAGCAGTGATGAATATATTCCAAGGGGCACCGATTAAAGTTTTAAAAAAGGTTTGAGTATAATTCAAAAAGGCAGCGATTATCCAATATGGCTAGTGATTCATAAAGGCAACATTAATCAATTAAAAGGCAGCGATAGAGGTTAAGAGAAAGGCAGCGATCAGCATAAAAGGCTCATAACAAATGGTCATGACCTTATAAAAGGTTGTCTATTCTAAAGGATGCCTCTCTTGATGAAAAGGCAGATTCATAGGAGAGAGATCAGCAGATTTATTCATGAAGAGTATATAAGCAGATTGGGATAAGGAATGGAATATCAATTGGGGATTGGAGCAGATATCAAGAAGGAATATGTGGGAGTAAGAAAATGGTTCAATGAGACATATACAAAGACAATGACAAATCAATAATAAGGGAAGTAAGTTCAATATAATTATACACACACACACACACATATATATATAAAAATATACAAGTTCATATATATATACGATTATACAATAATGATGCTTGCAGCAATTATTGAGCCTTATAGGTAATTATGGTTTCTTAATATGAATATGGATAATAGATTCTTATTCGTTTGATTTACACTAAGCAATATCTTCTGAATATTAAGAACAGATCGAACAACAAGGCAATTGGAGCAGATCAAACATAATTATCTGCACTTAGTAGACAAGGGCAGAAGTAAGCAATTGATAATATATTTGCATCTTAGAATATAGAAATGTTATATTTTAACAAGTATTGTGGTATGTTCCATCATGATTATTGTGTATAATGATATATTTATTGTTGTATAATTTCTATGAATTTGGATATATTTAATGTTTGTAATTTTCATCAAGCAACCACAAGGAGAAGTGAGGGAAATACCAGTAGGGTGAGCAGATACTAGATTTCTTTCTTAGTACGCCACTCCAAGATGGCCACTTCGAGCCAAGGGGGAGAGTGTTTTCCCTTGGGCTTAGAAAGGGGGATCTACGAGCCTCCTATGGTAGCTTTCCCCAACCTTTACATGGATTGGTTGTTAGGATGGATTCAAGGAGTTTCAATCATAAGAGGGATGTATAAGGCAGCATGGATAGGGAAAGCAGATACAAGTTTATCCACTAAGTATGTCACTTCATATTGGATGACTGTGTATCTGCCACTTGGGGCCAAGAGGGATGGTATATCCGCTCTTGGGCTTAGCATGGATAGCTTTGGGCGGACTTATCATGTTTCTCATCCAAGTCCTATTATGATTAAACTTCCACTATGCATTATGGATATTGTGTAGCTTATATAGTTTGAAATAGTTTATGTATTTTACACGGTCTAAATAGATAAGACATTTATTGTGTATGTTTTGATCATATGAATTATATTTCCAATATTATCTAACATGATTGCAGGAACCAAGTTTTATCTTGCTTAAAGCATTTAATTGATAGGTTATAACCCTAACTACATTAAACTTGTGATTTCAGGGCAAGATTTAGGGCAATCCCAAAAGGGGACATTACAAGCTTTTGCCAAAATTTTATTGCACTAGCAGATTCAGATCAAAAAATCCATTTTGCTTGGAAATTTTCAATAAAATCAGACTTGGTTTTTTGGCATTTTGGCATACTTGGAGGAGATTTTGGCACTTTTGTATGGTTCCACTTTTCAGGCCCAGAACTCCATTTTCTTTTATTCTCAATTTACACTTGCATTTTAGTGATAATAGACATTTTGTGGCATATATTTGGCCTTAAACATGTCCAGATTACAAACACAACACCAATGACATCCTAGATGACCAAAATGGTGTAAGACAATATTGGTGACAAGGGTGAACAGGTTCATTTCAACAGGAATACAACAATGGGCAAGGGCTGTAGCAATGTCAGGTTTCGATTGTTTCCCTGCTGTATTGATGGCAAGCTGAAAAAACTAATACAAAGATTATTAACATCCCCAATTAAAACCCAAGTGATTGAATCCATTTGTACTTGGGTTTGCCAAGTCAATCCCAATTTGGAGTAATGTTACATGATCAAAATGGACTTATGTTCTCTAAATTCATTCTTTATGCATTTCATGTATTATTTAAGCTTATTTTGTGTATTTATGTACTTTTAATTTTCCAAGTTTTTGTTGAGTCTGAATTTGAGTCACATTTTGGGCTGCCAATATGAGTTTATGAACCATGAAAGTAACCATCACCCACCATCCACCTAACCAATACTGTATGCCCATGTAGCAAGACTTAATACAAAACATCAATCTACAACAAGATTATTGAATAAGTACATTATGAATGCCTAAACTAAGATCTAAAATGTGTTGTGGATGTTGAGTGTAGGTGGAATTGGATATATGCTATCTATTTGGGTCGGAAAAGATAGCCTTATGGTAGATCATTCTTATTGATATTTATTGTTTCCATGTAATGCAAGTCTCAACAATCTGCAAGGAAAAATAAACATTACAATAGTAACAATTACCATAAAGAAATTGTTTCAAGCAACGGACAAAAATTGCCATTCTAAGATACTAATAATGGCATCACACAAAAGATGAATCTCGTATTCTGATATTATTCTTTCATAAAGATGTTAAATGCCTCAAAATTCAAACTAATATGGTTTAACCAAAAACTGAACTATTATCTACTAAAAATGGAAAAAAAATATGGGACCTCTAAATTAATTGAAAAAAAAAAATCATATAAAAACATCTATTGATATGTTTAATGAACATCCAAATAACAATAGAAAAGTAGCCTAAAATTAAAACATGATATTTCAAAAAATAGGCCAAGGAGAACGCACCACTCCAGTAACATCCAAGATTGCAGTTGTTGAGTCTATATGCCTTTTTGCTGCTATTGAACAAGCAGGAAACCTCACCTTCATAGATTTCTCCAACTCTTGCACATGATATTTCAAATATCTTTCCATAGTGGTGATCTGCAGCAACACATTAGGATCTACCTTTCCTATCCTTTCAATGTAAACTGGCCTCCCATGCTTGTCAACTCCATGATAACCATGTGGATAGCACTTCTTTACTTCATCCCATTCGGTGAAATTAAAATCCTGTACTAAAGAAGAGATACCAATGAGTCTTTAAATGACCCTAAAGCTACAAAAATTCCGGATAATTCAGCAAACATCAGCATACCTTACCAATTTTTTATTAATATTAAGCATCAACCAAAATAACAGGCATCTGAAATTAACTGCTATTGTGTTTTTGAATTTTTTTTTCGCCAACAGCCAAACTAGACTAAAATTCACAGCATCATCCTGAACATTAGTTCTACCTAACCACATACAAACATCTTCCTTGGTTACTTTCTAAGACTTCAAAGTTATTAATTAGTATAAAGTTTTGAAAGCCAAACAGGAGTGCATATAGCTAGTTATTTTTTCCTTTACATTTTACAAAATGTCCACTTTTGTGGAAAGCGGGTGCTGTTTGTCATCTTTCAGACTGTTCCATAATTGATCATGTTGTTCAAGGGCATGTTGTTACAATTCAAACAAACCATATAAAAGTAAATTTATATGCATATATAAAAATTAACTTTAGTTTTCATAAAAAGAACCATCTAGGTACATGTCATATTCATGTTAAAGAGCTAAAGGCAATGTCGGAGTCAGAGGCAATGTCACCCTATTTATTATGTCATTCTGCTGAAGCAATATAGCCATTGGAGAAGACACATCACCGAAAGATTTGGATGTTCACAAATAAAATGCTGCAATCGAAGTGAGCAGTTCACAAAAGGCGGCACTTGAGACTATTATTTAACCATTCATGCATGACAAAATGCCTGAAGTAGGTGTTATAAACTTAGCGATCTGGAATTCAGGAAGAAATCTTTCACTCTATGTAGCATTCAAAACAGTACCAACAGCAAATATCATGCACCTAAAGACAGTCAAAGAGTAAAACAAATATCCAAAAGAGTAAACTGGAATCTGGTGACACAAACAAGTTGAACAATTAAACACCAACGAACATAAAACAAATTTAACAGACATAATAAGAGAGCTATTAATGTAGAAAAAAAATTTAAAAACTCTGAAATGCTTGACATTTCCGATAAATACTTATGTAAACAGTGAAGTCAGATAAATGTTTGTGGTTCTGGCATGTAATTGTTCATAATGAATGTATATAGATCAATTCAAGGTATGATTAAATAGTGTGTTAGGTACTTGATTCTATTTAAAAATATGATGGTTATGTACAAATAGTTGTATGCAATCAGCATAACATTGTGCCTCATTCTGTATGAACTTCATTAAATAGTATTAAGAGAGTTATCTCCATCAATAAAGATCATTGTTGAAAGGAGACAGTTTCAGTTTCAATTGTATATAGGATAAGGAAAATAATTTGTGATCCTTACCTCTCTATATAATATTATAATGTCTACTCTGTAGGTAATCATTTTTGTGCCAACATAATAATCCATTATGTTCAATGTGAATCTGTTCATCTTCTGAACAGTTCTAAAGAATACTCTTTGTTCCCTCGACAATCTAGATTTCAAAATTGTACTTTTTCCCATTGGCATATTGTAATGTCCCCATTTTTGGCGAGCATCAGAGTTCGTAGAGTTAGCCTATTATGCGACCCTCGTAGGCTGATGGATGGTATAGAGGGTCTAGTTGGAGTTGGCTCAGCTTCAAATTGGCAGTTCTTGATCAGTTGGCTTTCGTTCGGGCTCATTCGGACGCTTTTTGCAGAAGTTGCTATTTTTAGCAGTTCTTGGCAGTCAGCGTGGGACCCCTGCTATTTTTAGTAGTAGGGATTTGGCAGCGTTCAGAATCACTTCCTCAGTCGACAGCTTCAGACGGATTGGGCATCGGATAAATAATGAGAGAGATATTAATATTTAATTAAATTAATTAAATATTAATTACTGGAGCATTATAATATAAAGTTATAATAATTCATGATAACTTAAGTGATTTTTGCTAAAGGGGTCGCCCATCATTGAAGGGGCCACTTTTAATTATATTTTATAATTAAAAGTGCTTTCGAAAACTATTGAAAAATTAAAAAAAGAAAAAGTTCGAATTTATTTAAATGAAACCTAATTGAGAAAATTCGAACTCTTGAGGAGATATAAGGGTTTCATTGGGATTTGAGCTCATTATGTTATGAAATTGATTTTTGATCAAGTCTTCTTCCGGAGAACGAAGCCGAGGGTTTCAGTTGTCTACAGGCATTGGAGAACGAGCCATCTTCAGTGTTGCAGTTCAGAGGCTGTGAAATACCAGCTGATCTATTGCATTCAGAGGGATATCTTCATTCAGAAGCTATCACAGAACGTTCACAGAGTTTCAGCTTCAGAGTTTTCATTTGGGTTTCAGCCAGAAAGAGTTCTTCATTTCCAGGCGCCATTTCCTCAGATCTGGACACTCCTTTCAAGGGTTTTACAATCTGCTGCAAATACCAGGTTTTTACATCAATAATCTTGTTGCCTTTTAAGTTGCATGTCATCAGATCTTATTGTAATCGTTCTAGAAGATTAAAAAAATAAGTCTGGCATCAGGAGATTCAGTAGATTTTATCATTTCCGGTGTTGCATTATTTTATATAAATTTATTCAGCATTTTCTTTCCAAAAACGCAAAAACGAGAAAAAATTAGCAAAACAAACAGTTACAGAAAAACAAGGAGAACAGGGGTTTCTACACATATGTGCAGTCAAAGGCTTGCAGTAATAAACACATAATAAATTAAAAATCTACTAAGATGAAAATTACAAATTGATGTCATGAATTTGAATGGAAAAAAAAAATCAGAGAGAATAAACTCCCACAAGATTTCAGTTTTCTTTGGAGTGTACCTGTGAATGATTTGGTGAACATCTCAAGAAGTTCATTCAATTGGAAGAGAATAGAGATATTAGCAAGAAGTAGAACCAGACAGACAGATACAATGGATGGAAATGGAGTTTTGTTGAGAGGAAGTAGAACATTCTTGCTGAAAAAACTAGATGAACTTTGCACCTACCGAAAAAACAAGATTACTTTTGCACCTACAGAAAAAACCACTGTCAAGCATAAAGAAGAGAAGTACAAAAGAGTACAAGAGGGCATACAGTTGTGTCTCAGTCAGATGTTCACCACGTTTGCTTGATAAACACAGAGAAAGCATTGCAAAGTTTGCCTGAGAGTGAACTTCGAAATATCTATGAAGATTAGAAAGTTATTGTGAATGATAATAAAGAAAAGTGGGATGTTTGTGTTTAGAGAAATTAAGTATCTAGATAAAGAAAAGAAGAGCATATAATCGAAATCTTATGAATAGAGTAATCCAGTTATATCAATGAAGCCTTATGTGAAGAGCACACAGAAAATACTGAGAGAGGGGGGGGGAAGGGGGGGCTTGAATCAGTATTTTAAACTTTTAAACACATGAAACCATATGAAACAGCAAATAGAATAGTGAGAGCAAACATCAACAAGGAGAACACCAATTTTCATGTGGAAAACCCTTTCGGGTAAAAAACCACAGCAGATCAATAGCTTTCATTAACCAAAAATAGGCACCAACCCATATTACAAAAGTGACCACCAACTCCCCTAAAGCACCAACTTCGAACAACTTAAGCACCCAGTCCAGTGTGAGCACCAACTCACAGAGAATCTTCTCAACACTGCAATTTCGATTTCAAAATCAATCTGTCCAACACATGTCTCGAATCAACAACAAATATAACACTTTTAAAACTTCAATCTCACGTCCAAGTAACATGAAGGAATAACTCAACTAGAAAATTAACTTTTTCACAAACACCCCTGATTTTCTGAACATGGAACAATTGTTGAGTCTAGAATCTGACAGTAACTTACCGAGACTCAAATCTGAAGGTAGCTTCACACACAGCCTGACATACACACAACTTCCACAAAATGCATCGATTCATATTTCTGAGTCAAACACTTTGAAAAAGCATGCCGTCTATGTGAACATTCACACAAAATGCAAACAGCTTCACTCTCACAGCATTTTAATTACCACGTCCTTCATAGGCATTATCATTCTACATGACGGTTATCTCATTCTATCCATGGAAGGCAGAGGAATTGATGAATTTTGAAAATGATCATCATATCAAAAAATGATAAGACCGGAGTGTATCCACTATCGCGCCCTTATATCATCACACATAGTAGCTCGAACCACCCCACAAAAAGAATGAAGTCATTATTTTTAGAAAAGCCCGACTCCCAGAATAGAAGAGCAATATCAATTTTGAGTAGAGACATACAAAGAGACCTTCATCCGATATGAGCGCTCTGTTTTTAAAAAACCATACTACACAAGCCGATCTCAATTAAAATCTTCTTGGTATTCCCATGCTCATACCACGAATACCTTCAACTAAGGCAGAGTAAGTGCGAATTAACTAAAGCCACATGCGCCAAAGTTAATGGTCACCAATTTCATTAATGGCATCTCCAATCCATCTATATGCTCTTAAGCATCAACACTCACCTGAATCAAAGAGAAAGATAGCGATTTCATATCGCACGACATACTTGTCGACTAAAGATAGAGACGTCGCATATTAAGAAAGCCTTCATAAAATACAAGCCGTAGCTCAAATAGATACAGACCATGAACAAGAAAGCTGCCCACCAGTTTGTCAAGAATATTTACAATATGAATAACTGAAATCGAAATAAATTCATGAGCCGCCCAGGTAAGTAAACACGTCACAATAAAAGGATGTGTAAGATTTAAACAAGCTGCCACCACTAAAAGGAGTCGAGCCTAAAGCCATCCTAAAAAGATAAGCCACTTCATAAATAAAGTCAGAGACGTTACAAAGAAAAAAGGATCGACCTTGACCATTCAAAATCGACATGGCATAACACGTTGTAGCTGACTTGGAGCTGACTCAAAAATGTTGACACAATGCTGACTCAAATGATCGACCACACCAACAACACTACATTTAAAAGGTTGCGTTTATATGAAATTCAATTACAATAAAATTTGAGCAAGCAAGCAGGCAACTGACGAAGTAAGCAAGCAAGCAAGCAGCAGACATAAAAGGTCTTTAGCATATAACATCATTTTAAATATAATGAAGATATGATGAATAATCAGCAGCTTTACAAGCTAAGAGTTACTCTAATCACTCATTCCAATACTCTTTCCTAGAATTCCAAAAACACAACAAGAATAAAAATTTCTAAGGAGGTCTTCAGGGAGTTTGGTTGCTGGGACTTGGATGTCCAGCGCTTTGGCACCATTTGCAACAAGTTTGAGGTGATTCAGAGGTGTGGTTGGAGAGATATGAGCGTTTGATGGTGTGCGGGATGGTGTATCAGGTTTGCTGATCAGAAAATCAAACTTCTGTAACAGTGTATCAGATCTACTATTTTGTTGCTTTCTCTCATTTCCATGATGCCTAATCATTGTAATATCATAGGGATGGTTTTCTGATACTTGGGCTTTCATATAGCTTTGATTCTCACATAATATATTGTAATAATCTATCATATTGTAACACTGATTTAGTAGTAGTCAGATTTCTCATTTCAGTTTTATTGTACTTCACTCCTGCTGAATAAGTGGTCGAGTTGCTTTACCTTTCTTGTTACACATTGAAAAGTGGAAGTGGTTGGCTGTGCCACCAAGGTCATTGCTTTACTTTACTTTTTTGTAGCCTGCTAAAAAGTGGAAGTGGCTAGCTATGCCGGCAAGTATTTCCTTTCTCTATTAGATGGCTTTCCGCCAATAGTTTGCTTGTACTTCCAGCATTGAAATTATATTCAAATCCCCTTGCACCGTATGCTCTGACCTTGCCCATTCCAAGATCTAGGTGATCAGAAAGTGAAGGGTTGCTTTCAGTTTGCTGATTATTACATTGGGCTAACACTAACAGGTGAATGTTTGTGCGAGAAAATTTGGGAAAAACTGAGGATATTTCAGCTTAATACCATGCAAGATTTAGTTGAAGACGTAGCCACCCAAGACCTAGGAGCTTCAATGAAAGCACAAGAGAGATAAAATATGAGAAAATAATGTTATTCTATCAAAAGATGCAAATGATAGATTACAAAGGATTCATTAAATATTTAGAATACAAAGAGAACCCCTTGGCTATATAAACCAAGGTGAGATGTAAGATTATAACATGTTTTTAAATCTAATGACTTTAGACATAAAATGATAAGTATCTTATGTGTACCCTAAGTAAACTTAAGTAACTAATGTGAATAGACATAGGTGATGAACCAATTAGGTAAACTGTAAAGCACCCCATTCACAACAACAATCACAATGCACAAATTTATTTTTGGAGCTTGTGGAACTTACCTACTTAATCTTGGTTTCTGCTCCACCTATTTTTGGAGAGGGAAGAGGACTATCTACCTCAAGGTAATGAGTATGAAGTATGAACACATGTGTCATCTATGTCCACCAATTTTCAAAGCAACACAAACCTACAAAAAAGACTATGAAGACCTACATATCGTATTAGGACCTCTTCATCAAATAAACTTTTACTCATTTGAACAACCCTTTTATGAAATTTACTCGTGTATTCTTGTATATTTTGTCCATCTTTCTATTTTAACTATTGCCATTCCATACATTTCCTTCTCTATGACAAATAAGATATAATTGTTTCATAATCAATAGCTTAAGTTGTTCCCAAGAATTTATTCAAGCTTGTTTCTTTAGTGCCATTAAATAAAAAAGACTCTCAAACCAAGTTAAAGCATGCTTTGCCAACCCTAACCTAGCAAAGGAAATTTATTGTTCTAAGCTAAGGGAATGCATTCTAAGGTATACCTCCAATTAAGTCAACCAATGCTCATGCTTCTCCACATCCACATCACATTCGAATAGCAAAATCTCAAACTTGTTCTCCATTTTTTATAGATTGTTTTTGCAAGACTCATCTACCCTTTGGAGTCTCCTCTTGCTCATTGAAATTAGGCCTGCCACTATCCAACCTATCCACTAGGATCTCCATTAGTCCTTTCATGGTCTCTATTGATTAAGAAAGGCTTGCTCTAATGTTTTCCATCAACCTTGTTTCACCAAATTTGGCAGAAATTGGCATCATATTGGATGCATTTGATTTAGGTCCAAGTCTAGGGATAGGATGGCCCTTGGTTCTCTCAGGATCCAGCCTAGGCATCCCAAGTTCCCTATGGCTCCATACCCAAAAAAAGTAGGTGAATAAAAAGATAATAAATTTAAAAAGCAATAAAACTGATTTCTTGGCCCATCTAATCTTTGGATGGGTGTTCTATTCAGTGCATGTGTTAGAGTTCAGTTTTGTAAGTTTTCTATACCACTTTTGTAAGGTGGTGTAATGTTCCCTTGTAATAACCTTTCCAACATCTTTGGAAGCTCCAACTTTCTTGGAGAGCACCAGCCTTTTCAGAATGGAGTTCAGATAGAACCATTGTGTTCAAAGGATTAAGATGAATCTGTTCATTCTTTCCAGGTGCAAATTCATTTCGGGTACATTCCACACTTGGAGAAATATTTTATTTTTGAATAGTATCAATTTTCATTGAAATGGATCTGCAATGAGCTTCAGAGTATGTTGGCATAATCAAAATTCACTTTTGGACCATTTTAATATTTTCTGTAGACTTTGGCGAATGAACGGAAAATAATTAAAATATTAAATAGTTATATATTTAAGTTGTCAAAAAAATATAAATTAAAAACAGCTTATATTTAGATAAGTAGGAGGTATTTTCCACGATTCAAATTGTAAAATTGTTATCAAGATTGAATTGTGTAGTTTTTCGAGTCAAACTCATTGACCCATGTTTCATGAGTAGTGGTTCAAAAGAACCCATCTCTCATAATAATGAATGGTCCACTTAGCTTATATTTAATTATTTATAATAGACATAAAGTGACTTAAGGGGTTTAAAAAGTAAATTATAAAATAAAGTCACTTATTTGGAACTAAAGGTTTGCTATTAAAAAGTAAAGTAAAATTATTATTTCCCAAAAGTTTCAAAAGTTCTAAAATGTAAATTGGAGGAGAAAAAGCTCAATCTAATTATTTTATGCAACTCTATTTTCTCTATGAGTTTGAACATTGTTCATCTCTTCCGCCTTAGATGAAACCCTGAGGTAAGATTGGTTTCGGGAGTGAAAGATCTTCCCTACCCAATACGGTGTGATTCATTCAAGGTTACAAAGTGTGTTGAAAGGATTCGGTTTGGGATTTTGTGCTGAGTATTGCTATATCTTTCCAGTTTATTTTATTTGTAGGTGCTGAAGGGAGGAAAAGTCTTAAGATTTGCAAAGTAAATAATTTTTTTGAATTATCCTTGAAGATTATATACCAGACTATAAGGGCACTGCATTTTAGGGTGAAATCACGGTTTTTGGGAGAAGTTATTGTTATGTTTCTTAAGGGTTTGAAACCCTTTCTTCCCTTAGAAGTGGCGTTGCACTGTTTGAGGCAGATTGTGAATTATTTAAGAGAAAACCATTGATTTTTCATAAGTGAATGATTCCCTAAGTTTGTTGCCTGTTGTGACCTTTTCACACATCACCCCATTCAAAATGGGGACCCCCTAATTTTTGCTCCATTCGGGTCTTTTGGCTTGGGTTTTGGGTCTATCTCTCTCTGTCGATTCTTTCTGTCTAATGATGTACTTACCATTTGACCTGGATTTGAATTTTGGCTAAGTCTGGAGGGCTTTCTGATGAATTAGGGTTTACAATCTTCAGACAACTTTGAGGTCAAATTGAGCTGGCTAGTCGAGTTTTGAGCTTAGCACTACTCTTAAGATGCTTCGAGCAGGCTCCCACTGAATTTTCATTGGATTCTGATAACTTGCTATTTTTAGTAAGTACCAATTTGGGGCCTATTTTCTTGGGATTTTCAAGTTTTGACGATTGTACTGCACTTTGAACACTGTGAGCTACCTGCTTGCAAAATTTGGGCTGAAACAGACAACTTACTATTTTTAGCAGTTCTGCCTTCGAGGATCATTTTAGGGGTTCGCATGTTGGATTTTTAGATTCATGTCTGGAGATTCTTTGTGGGTTTTTCGAGACCTTCACAGTGATATGGCATGCAAAACGAGATGATGACTTTCAATGATTCATGCTTCAGAAGTTGTTTTTAGGGTTTGCATGCAAGATTTCTCAGCGCATGTTTGCATAATCTTTCTGGGTTTTCTGAGAGCTTCGCAACGAGGTAACATGCGAGCAAAGTTGATCATTTTTCAAGAACTTGCTATTTTTAGCCAGTGCTCGCATGTTGACCATTTTTCTGGGTTTTTCTGGTTCTTTTGAGATCTCTCGGGCAGTGTGACATGCAAACTCATCCGGCAGTCAAAAGATCACTATCCCGGACACTTCCTCTTTTTAGCAGGATCACTTCGGCAGCTGCCCAGCGCTTCAGAATCATGAACACAACGACATGCAACTGAAACGGGGTCAAATGGAGGTCATTTGAAGCACATGCAAGACAAATTAGGGTTTCTAGCTTCGGGTCCCAAAATGAGGGGTCAAATGCCAGAATTTTCGAAAACCGGTGTATCCCACTGCGATCAGTATCTTTCAAGCTATCCACCAGTAAAATTTGAAGGCGATCTAAGCACTTACTATTTATTGTAAGCCACTTCTGAAACAGGGCTATAAATAGCAGGTCAGCACAAGACACCAGTGTGAGCAGGTCAAGCAAGTAATGAGGACCCCATGGCGCGAATTTCAAATCAAACGGAGTTGCAAAGGTTCGAAAATCAAGCACTTACTATTTATAGTAAGCCACTTCTGAAACAAGGCTATAAATAGCAGGTCAGCACAAGGCACCAATGTGAGCAGGTCAAGCAAGTGATGAGGACCCCATGGCGCGAATTTCAGATCAAACGGAGTTGCAGAGGTTCGAAAATCAAGCATTTACTATTTTTAGCAAGCCTGTGCAGAGGAATTAGGGTTTCCTAAAATGTAGGGCGAAACACGACAATCACACAAAAGTAGCATCCAGTCACAATCAACACCCTTCAGGCAATCCACTCACAAAGTTTGAGCTCATTCTGAGCAGTTACTATTTTTAGTAAGTTGCTAAAAATAGCAGGTACATGCAAGAGTCAGACGCCAGTAGCTCAGACATGTCACAGGGTTCGAGACAAAGCGAAAATCAAGCCTTTTTGGAGCTAGAAACCAGCTTAAAATGCAAAATTTCAGAAACTTTCTAAAAATAGAAAGCTAGGGCAAGCTGAGGGCAACGTGAACAAACCACTTCAAATCGGACGAAAGCTTTGAAATTCATCCAAGTCTGATAAAATGAAAGCTCCAGCACCAAAATGCGCCCTTGGAAGGAGATGCCATGAAAAATTCACTAAGTCTGGTAAACTTGAAGCTCCAGCATCAAAATGCGCCTTCACAAGAAGAGGGAGATTATAAAAGTTTCTAAGTACTTCAAATTTGAAGCTCAACCCCTCACATGCACCCTAGGCAAAGATAGGAGCTGGAAATTTCTCTAAGTGTGTAAAATTTGAAGTAGACCCCCTTGAATGCGCCTTTGACTTGGAGGAGGCCTTAAAAAAAATCTAAGTATGGGAAATTTGAAGAAGGCACCTCTATATGCGCCTCAACCCAAGAGCAAGTGTGGAAAATATTCTAAGGGTTGCAAACTGGAAGCTCACCCATGGAAATGCGCCTTAACTTGGGTGAAAGTTTAAAAAAGTTTCTAAGGCATTTAAATTTCAAGCTACTACCCCCAAATGCGCCTAAGAAGGAAGAAAAGGCTGAAAATTTATCTAAGTGTTCTAAACATAAAGCTATTACCCCCAAATGCGCCTAGCCAAAGAGAGGCTTGTGGAAATTTTTTCAAGTGTTAAAAAATTGGAAGTGGAGGGGGTCATATGCACCTTAACTTGAAAAGGGAGGCTAGAAATGTGACTAAGTATTAAAAACTTGAAGTGCACCCTCTAGAATGCGCCCTTACAAGCTTGAAGACACATAAAATATTCTAAGTGTGGCAAATTTGAAGCTCAAGGCCTCATATGCGCCCAATGAGAAGAGGAGGTGGTTAAAAGTTTCTAAGGCATGAAGATTGGAAGTAGCTACCCTTGGATGCGCCCTTGGAGAGAAAGATACTTGGAAATTTTTCTAAGTATTATTAAATTGAAAGTTTGACCTCCTATACGCGCCTTGAGAAGGAGAGGAGTTGGAATTTATTCTAAGGCGTTTAAATTTGAAGTACCACCTCTTAAATGCGCCTAGACCAAGAAGGAAGATGTGTTAAGATTATTTTGGCTAGGTGATGAAAATGAAAGTTACACCCCTTGATTGCGCCTAGACTGAGGAATAAAGTGGAAAATATTCTAAGTGTGGGGAATTAAAAGTCCACTATGATAAATGCGCCTAAGCTTGAGTGTGGTTTGAAAAAAATTTCTAAGGCGTTGGAATTAAAAGTTCAAGAGTGGATATGCGTCTATCATGAAGTTTGAAATTTTTCTAAGTGAGATGAAATTTGCTCTAGGCGAAAAAAAATAAAAAAATGCCCCTGGCTGGAGAAGTTAAATAAAATTTGATTAAAATTATTGCCCAAGGTTTAAAAATCAAATGTCCCCCTTCGGTTAGACACATGAAATTTTGAAGTTGAGAAATATTTATCAAGGGGGAAATATTTTAAAAATGTTCTGGAAGGAAAATGATTTTGCCTGGTGATTTTAAAATGCTGGAGCTCACGATTGATGAAAATTTTTTTGGGTGAAATATGGATTTTTTTTTTTAAAAAGGCGTTGACGAAGGAAATAAATGAAGTTTCTCAATGGAATAAAATTCTAAGGCGTTGAAATTAAAATTCAATAATAAAAATGCCATTTTTCAAAGATGAGATTTTTTTTTATGCTAAAGTAATTTTAATTAATTTCCCAAAAATGCTTCAGTCAACTGAAAGTGACTTGCAGTCAAGGAGGGAAATTTTAATTTTTGAACGAGGAAAGAATCTCCAATAATAGTAAATTTCTATGACGACTCTATGACGACTGAGCATATTCTCTCCCGAATTGGAAATTTTCTAAGTAGTGGGGGAGTGAATTAATGACAACTGCTAAACTGGGCCCCTTCTTTCAGTTATATAAACTTGTTGACGTGGTTTTTGAGACCGCACCAACACAGAATAAAGTCTCCCAACGGACGCTCTATCCTCTCTTGAACAAAGTATTCAGCATGCTAAGATTGCGTGTAAGATCATGCTTTCAACTCCAAGGTTCCTTAAGTGCGAATAGGCTCAGTTTGGCTCGATGTGATATTGCTGGTATGTCAAGGGGACTTACACAATTGTTCGACGGCTAACAACAAACAGTAGACTAAGGGCCTTTGTGTGATTCAAATGATTTGGCAGGTAAGCGCAAGTTTCCTAATTCTAACCGGAAATGTGCGGAAAGTAAAGGGTGTAGGGCTTAAGAAGTTTATGTTTTATTCTAAATGCAGGATATGTGGAGCTTTGTTTCAATAGACTTCAACCGGATTTCACCTAGCCTCCGTCGGACAGCCTCAGCAAAATCGGTGCAATCTTCAAGGGAAATAGCAAAAGATGTTCAAATTATGACTTAACATGCATACACCATCACAACGACGCATATAAGCATATAAATCACAACCGAAGTTAAACTCAATGTAATGTCCAGTTGACCACACAAGGCGAACTTATCATCAACAAGCCGCTAGTGGTATGGAATAAAGCGAAGCTATCTCAATAAAACACCACACACCAAAGTAAGCTACTTGCATGAATTTAAACTACTTGGATACGAAAGGAAGAAGAAACCTTGCTAGCATTTCATGATAAGACGAATTCCATCATCAATGAAAAGATCTATTATCATAAAATGTGTTACACAACAATCTCCTCAAAAGCTTTCAAAGGGAAAACTTTCTCTCTTCTCCAAATTATGCGAAAATGCTCTACAATGCTACACTATCTAGCTCTAATGCTCTACTACTCCAATGTCTGATCTAATTCTAATTTTCTAATTTTCTAATCTGATTCTAATCTAATGCCTTACAAATGAGGGGGACTCCCCCTTTTATAGCTAGCCAAGTCCCAAAAGACGGCTAGGGTTACAATCAATAGAGTGGCCAGAATTGTGCCACCTCAGCCCTAAATAATATTGCCCTAAAAACCGCCACAGAGGAGAGTGGGGTAATAAATGCGCCATAATGTCCACCATCATCCTTCTAGAAGATTCCACTTGTAGACGCGTTCACACTGTTCTCGATCTTCTTTTTTGGCGTTGTTCTTTGAGCTTCCATCCTTTCTTCATCTTGAGTTTTGAAAATATTTCATCTTTGTCACTTGAGCTAACACTTAGCCAATTTCTTGCAAATTTTCCTCCTTCGAGATTGTAACTCATCTTCATCGTGCTTCCACTTCAAGTCATCGTGCTTGGCCTCGACGTTTCTCCTGCAAAACAAGCAAGGAGAGGGGTATTAGAATACTTTATGATATGAACTTAACTCACTTACCTGATTTTCATGCTTTGATCTCCAAGCGTTCATCGCCAACTTTGTGTTCAAGTTCATGCCTTAGACAAACTTCATCTTTGAGAAATTCATTTCACTTGCTGGAGCTCTGATAACCTCGATTTTATTCATCTCTGGCTCATGAAAACTATCTTCACGAAGAATTGAAGCAAATTCACCTAGGCAGTTTCTTTCAAATTCACCGTCTGGAAGATTTCATCTTGAAAACACATTTTCTTCACATTTTCCTTAGAAATTTTAAATTTCCCTTAGGATAAATCATCAACCTGGTGCTCACTTAAAAATCTTCATCCCAAAATCCTCGACAAGCTGTGGAAGACCTTAAAATTAACTCCTCATCGGCAATCTTCGATACCCAGAAGAAAATTTTCTCCAGAACGCGTCGAATTCATGGGTACCCAACAAACGGGTTCATTTAATTTTCTTGAATTTTGAACCTTAGAAAATATTCTTTCATCAAATTTATTCTCGTTCTTTGATCCCCTCTGAGAATTTTGCTCTGAATTGGAAAAAATTTATTAACCTCGTGAAGCTGGCAGTCACTGACTTCACCTGTGGCAACTCATCACCTTTGAAAAGTTTTCTAACACTTCACCCCCTCTCCAGACTTAGGCATTTTTCTCCAAGAGAGAAAATATTTGTGCCTTAGAAAATTTGAATCACTTCGAAAATTTTGCCTTAAGAAATTTTATATCCAACTCAACCACCTTGCCTGTGAGAAAAATATCAACTCCACTTAGAAAATTTTATGAAGGCGCTTAGCATATTTTATTTTTTACAGCCACCACTTCACATTTAACTTCACACTTGAAGAATATCTTTGGAGCTCCAATGCCTTAGAGGTATTTACCGACAACTTGTATTTCACCACGCCTAGCATATTAAACCTCTCCTCTTTTACACTTGCCAGAAGACTCCACTTCCAACGCCTTAGAGAAATATTTCATCACCCTTCTTATACTTTATTTAACTTTGCCACCCTTGGCGCATAGCACACTGAGGAAAGAAAATCACGCCTTAGAATTTATTTCCACCCTTTTGCAATATTTTCTAACACCTATATCACTCATCACCCTCAACGCCTTTGAAAAATTCTCTAACACCTTGTAACTTTTAGGCGCCTAGCACGCACATGAGGGAAAATCACGCCTTAGACACCTTCACCACCTCACACGCCCTTTGAAAAAATCTCTAATACCTTGAGCGCCTAACATTTACCACCTTTCACCATGCTTAGGAGTATCTTCACTTACTTGTTACCTTACTTACCACTCTTATTTACCTTTTACACTTCAATGTGGGCGCATTTGAGCATGTCAAGAGGATGAAACTTTCTCCAACGCCTTATGTGACTTTTCAACTTCCATTTTTGTCCTCACTTGAGCTAGCTTGGGCGCATTTCTATGTGGATGAAGGATAACAATGTTTGACTTTGTTGACTCTTTCCTACCTTGAGCGCATTTTTGATGTGGAGGAGGACAAAACATTTCAAACGCCTTGGAGTGACCCTTCATCTCCCACGTTTTGTCTTCACATGCCCTCTTTTGGGCGCATTTTGCCTATAGTGGAGGATGGAAACATTTGACTCGTTTGACCAGCTTCTAACTTAGGCGCATTTGCTACTTGATGGAGGATAAAAACGCCTTTGACTCCTCCTGTGAATCTTTGACCTCCCTCTTGAGATGGGCGCATTTAGCCATATGTGAAGGACGAGTTTTGTTGACCTCTTGACCTTTTTGCCTTTTGGGCGCATTTCAGCCTAGCTGCAGGATGGATATCTTTGACTTCCTTGACCTTTCTCTCCCTTGGGCGCATTTTACCCATGCAAGAGGATGGAACTCATACTTAAAATATTGTCCATGCTTGAACATCTTGAGTTGGGCGCATTTCACCATGTGTGAAGGACGAGATGCTTGCCTTAGAAATTTTTTAAACTCTCTCCATTCTCCTTTGGGCGCATTTCAAGGCATGAGCAGGATAGAAAACTTTGACTCTCCTTTGACTTTCTGGCTAGATGGGCGCATTTTGGACATGGTGGAGGACGAAGCTTGTAACTTAGAAATTTTTCATGCTACCTCACCAACTTGGGCGCATTTTGCCATGGCTGCAGGATGAAGCTCCAGACTTGAAACTTTTTCATCGTTTTTGCCAGCTTCTCATACCCTGCTATTTATAGTAAACCTTCTCATTTTTGCACTTCTGAAGATTGGATC
The DNA here is from genome assembly GCA_007258455.2 of Sequoia sempervirens. NCBI lineage: Eukaryota > Viridiplantae > Streptophyta > Pinopsida > Cupressales > Cupressaceae > Sequoia > Sequoia sempervirens. The sequence goes on along the minus strand of VDFB02120645.1, from coordinate 17,885 downwards.
AACTTGAAATTTTGAACGTAGCATCCTCATAGCTCTATTGTCCTGTCGACACTGCCATTTTTAGCTGACCCTGCTATTTTAGCATGTTTCTGAAGGTGGTTTACTATAAATAGTAACCTCATGTTCGATAGCTCCATTGCTCCGACGAGTTGAAATTTTAATGAGGCGCTCCTCACCACGCGGACCTTATTGGCTACACGACGCATGCAACTTGATTTACTATTTTTAGCCGCTTCAAATTGTCTTACTATAAATAGTAAGTGCTCCGCTTGACTGAAATTTCACCGCCAGATAGCTCAAGGATGATCGCGCGATGGTTTACATCGGATTTTGAAGATTGACTCTTGATGCCTATTTTTAGGCTCAAGCGGAAACCCTAACTTGCACGCATGCATCAAAAGATCTCCTTTGTCTTCGCTTTTGTGGCATTGGCGATCAACTCGAATCAACATCGGGTGGCGCCGCCGACACACCGCTAAAAATAGCAAGTTCCTTACGAGTGGAATCTCCTTTGCATGTCACACCATCGCGAAGCTCTTGAAAAACCCATCGAATCACCTGACATGCAAAAGAAACCTCGACATGCAAACCCTAAAAATAGCCTCTAACGTTGAATCCTGAAAGTAGTCGTCTCGTCTTGCATGTTACATCATCGCGAAGGTCTTGAAAACCCGGAAGGAATATCCAGACATGCAAAGAAAAACTCTGCATCGCACCCGAAATTAGTGTGGGAAGCCGGATGCTAAAAATAGTAAGTTGTCTGTTTTTGCTCAAATTTGGCATGCAAGCAGTCTGATATACTCTGAATGCAGTGTGATGATCGGAATCTCAAAATAGCTGACAGATTGCCTGTAATTGCACACTTACTAAAAATAGTAAGTACCTCAGAATTCAATGAAAATCTGTTGAGAGCCTGCTGGAAACATACTGACAACAATGTTAAGCTCAATTTTCAATGTATTCACCTCATTTGACCTCAAATTGGCTGGAAAGACTCAAACCCTAATTTCAGACTTGGCCAAATTTCACTTGAAGCTTGCAGACGGGAGCGTCCCCAGGAAGCAGACCATAGAAAAGAGACAGACGGAGAGAGAGAGAGAGACACAAAAACCAAAGCCAAAATGACCAGAATGGAGCAAAATTAGGGGTCCCCATCTTGAATGGGGCGATGTGTGAAAAGGTCACAACAAAACTCTGAAGCTATTCATTTTTCTTCACAAAGTTGCAGAGTTGAGATTGTGCTGAAGCTGAAAGTGATTGTTGAGTGAGTGAGAAATTTCTGAGTTGAGTAAATAATTTTTCTAAGTGCTGAAGTTGATGTGAGTGCTGAGAAGGAGAAAATTCTAAAGTAAGAGAGTTGAGCTTGATTTTTCGAAGTGCTGAAAGTTATATTGCTAGAAGTTGCTGAAGCTCGAAGTTTGAATTTCGGAATTAGAATTCTCGAGGTTTGGAGTTGGTGGTTTAATGCTGAAGATTTTTATTTTTTGAAGCTAACTCCACTTGCCAGCCATCTCGCAGTAATTTTATTTTCTAAGTTGGAATTGTAATCCTTGATTTTTTATTTTGCAAATGGTTGAAATTAGAAGAGGAGATGCTGTCGGAACAAGCAAGGTTGCAAGCAGAGCTGGAAATGTTGAAGCAGGCAAAGAGAATGCCTCCAAGCAAGCAATCATCAAGCAGTTGAAGAAGTCATTCATCCCTGAATCAAAGTTCGTGTCAAAGCTAGGAGGTATGACTGATACCAACCTTGGTTCATTCAACCTCGAAGCATTCAAAAGGAGAATATATGGGCAAGGTGGTTATCCTCCATCAGTGACTTCGCACAACATCGTGAGGAGTGGATTGTATGCAGCTGTTGGTTTTCCACCAGCAATTCGATGTTCTAAGTTGATAATGGAATGTGCAAACTACTACAGGCCAGACCACCGAACAATTGTTTCTCCAGATGGCATGTTGTTGGCCAACTTCGCACTTGAGGCTATTGGCGAGGCGTTTGGGATTCCAGCTATGGACAGAATGTTGTACAAGTCTAAAGAGAGGGTTGATAAAATGTATGCCTCATCTTTTGATAGGTGTGCTAAGAGAATCAACACAACATGGAAGAGGAAGCCAAAGCCTCCTGGCGCCAAGTTGCCAAAGCAAATCATCTCAGAGGAGCTGAAACAAGAATACTGTGATTTAATCATGATGCTCAGTCGGGTGAATGGCAGCCCACAAGCATATGCTTTTGAGCCTTGGATGTTCTTCTACATCAATGTGGTGTTAGAGGGGAAAGAATATGTAGATTGGGCGAAGATGATCAGTGACAACATAGATGAACAATTCAGAAGCCTAAGAAGAACAAAGACGTTTTACATGAGCTCGTATGTCATTTATATGCTAGCTCGAATGACGAAGTATAAGGGGCTGACATACCAAGAGCCGATTGGATGTGGTTCTGGTCAATTTAAAATCCATGAAGCTTGCAGGCAGTTGCACCTGACTGATACCTCCAGCTTCAAGAGAGTGAACGATGCTTTCACTATGCACATCACCAGGACTCTTCAACAGAGAACACATCAAAGAATATCCAAGGATGCACAAAAGTTGATTGAAGAGTACGGGTATTGGTTTATCCAGTTCCCGAAGTTCACTTACATAAGGCTGTCGGGGTTCCATTCATATGCCTACTGACTGCCAAGATACCCCACAGATAGGATGGTGATGCTCGAAGTGTCTAGGCAACTCATGGCCTATGACAAAATCATAAGGAAAAGGAAGAAAGGAGGATTGCACTTCCCTATTGTTATGGGAAATTCGCTTGAGGAGTGCCCTTCTTTGCAGGTAGCCAAGGAAGCAGAGGAGGAATTGCAATTCTATTTCACCCTCCACATGGGCCGATAGGACTTTGATCCTCATAGAAGGATTGGAATGATACAAGGTGAAGAATATCGGCACAAGGTGAAGAATATTGGCACAAGGCTCCTGTAGAAGATTTTTGGGCAAATGCGAAAGATGAAACTGAGATTAGAAGGAGGATGTTCTCCAGATTGCCTCTGAAACTGATCAGGGAATGCGAGGTTGTCCAGGTTCTGGATCAGGTGGATGAGGACGTCCATGTTACACAACCTAATTATGAATCAGTGAGAGGCACGCTAGTCCCACCACCTGATCGGGCAGAACCAGAGATCACAGACTTAGACACATTGTCTATGCCTGTCTTAACTTTCACAAGGGGCTAGGTGGATAGGCATGTTCACAGGCTTAAAAGCAGATCAATTGCCCTCACATACAACCTCATGGGAGATCACAGGCCATCGGCATCAACAAGAAGAAGAAAGCAGGCCGCCCAAGCTACGAAGCCACAGGAGGAGGAACCAGTTCGACCTGAGCCTCAGAGGACGGAGGAAGCATCGCCTACGTAGTTGTTGGCTCACTCTTCCAATGTACAAGAAGTTTCAATATTTGCAAATCAGAGGATTAGAGTGAATGAAGAGCAAGGAATGGAAGAAGTTAACCAGCCATCGCCTAGGGAGCCTGATAGTCAGAGCGCTAATGCTCCTGGGAGTGCCAACTAGCCGGATGAAGATGAAGAGACAGAAACAGACACTCACTTGGATCGTGCACTCGAGGCAGCTTTTGAAGACGAGGACATTACGGAGCCTGAAGTTCGGGGTCTTAAGGAGGATAGTCAGCACATGGAAATGGATGAGCCTCAACCGAACGTTGTTGAAGAGGAACTTCATGAAGTAGAAGCAACAGAGGAGCAACCCCTTGTTGTCTGCGGCGCTCAACAAAATGTTCCAAATTGGCTCACAAGTGCAATAAGGAGAGATCAAGAGGACGACACCGACCCAGCAGTAGAGATGGAAGAGCTTCTTAATAGAATAAGCGAGTCACCTAAGAGGAAGAGAGCCAGAAAGTATTCCAGGATGGAAACAGATGAGTCCAGTTCTCGCACTATTCATGTTGCGGTTCCGAGAGAAGAATGTGATCTAGATGAAGTAATGCCTGAAAATTACACGATCACTACGATTGAATTAGGGCGCCCTACTGAAGTACAAGTAATCGAGGAAGTTGAAAACTCCTTCCAGGCACTGAAAGGTAGGCTACTTCGAAAGGGAGAAAAATACAAGAGGCTGAAAAGAGAGCATAGGGCGTTAGTTAGGTATGTGCAACATCTAGCACGTCCATGTGCTCAGGAGAACCCAACGGTGGAACTTCCAGCTGAGCTTCCACGAGAATCAATTGGCGGGCTTGAAGAGATGAATAAGGAAATTCAGGAAGGAGACAAATGGATTGGCGGTGTTCGTGTTGAGGCTGAGAGATTCATTGTGGATCTTGTCTCCTCTTTCCAGCATGCTTCTAGCATCCTCTCCCGTATGGAGAACATTGAGCAAGCATGGAATGATACTCACATATTTCAGGACAAGACTATTCCACGCGCCTGGCTGCTCTGATGCGTATGCCAGTGCAAACTTTGATTGAAGAGGGGGTGATTCAGGCAGAGGATCGATATGATTTTCCAGGCTGGTATTCTGCTGCATTCACTGGCCGAGGTTTCTTTGACACAGCAAGGACGGAGTCGGCCAAGATCAGGAAAGCCATGGGAAATATTCAAGAAGGCGTCTTCAACACGCTGGAGGCATTGTTCACAAAACGACTAACTCCTGAAGAGGTGACGGTAGATGAATTGAAGGGAAGATTGCAGCCATTCTTCTCTAAGATGAGATTATTTGCTCAAGTGGACTTTGAGAATATCACCACATTCTCCGCTATTATTTAGAGCACGCAGGAATCCATCGAGGCTTGGAGAAAATCTTGTATCCGGCAAGAGCAAACAATTGCTATCCTTGAGTACCAGCTTAATCTTACTCTGGCTATTTCTAAGCAAGAAGTTGATGCAGTGTTGGCCCGGTTTGTTGCTTTCACAGTCAGAGAGAAGAACAATGGGAACAGGATCCTAGACGAGAATCTTCTAGAAGGATAGTGGGCATTAATTGCCCATAGTGGTCAAAGGAGGAATCTGCCTATTTTGTGCTCATTAATTGCACCACTCCTCCACCTTCTAGCGGTTTTTAGGGCAGAATCTAGTCTAGGGCTGATGTGGCTCAATCTAAGCCGTCCATTGTAATTTAATCTGGACCGTCTATTGAGATTGGCCAGCTATATAAAGGGGACTCCCCCTCATTTGTACATTATTAGACTAGAGATTATAGACCAAAGAGTAGAGCATAGAGAGATAGTTTAGAGTTAGCATAGTTTCATTGCATAGTATAGTTTGAAGGAGAGGAAAAGTTTTCCCATGAGAACTTTGTAAGAGGTTGTTGCGAAAACTATCATAATAAAAAGTGTTTCATTGATGATGATTTTGTCTTTTGTTATGAGCAGCTAGCAAGACTTCTTCGTCCTTCTACTTCAAGTAGAACTTAAAGTAGAGTAATTTTCATTTTCATGCAAGTAGTTAGTCGTGAATTTGTGGTGTTTGATTGAAGCAGCTTTGCTTAGTCCATACCACTAGTAAGTTTGTTGATGGTAAAGCTTTCCTTGTGTGGTCAACTGGAATCCTTTTCAAACTTAACTTCGATTATAATTCATGTGTTTGTATGCGTCGTCCTGATGGTATTTGCATGTTGAATTGTAATTTGAATACCTTTCGCTGCTCCCTTGAAGATTGCACCGATTTTGTTGAAGTTGTCCAATGTGAGGCAAGGCAAAATCCGGTTGAAATCTGTTGAAGTTAAGCTCCACACATCTCGCATTTAGACTAGAATTTAGGCTCTCTAATCCCTACAGCCATTCAATTCCGCACAATTCTGGTTAGCATAGGAACACGTACCTCATTGCTAAATCATTCGTATTGCACAAAAATTCCCTTCCAATCATTAACCTACTGTCAATTGCAAACATCCTGAACAATTGTGTAAGTCCCCTCATGTAAACAGCAAATCACAACGAACCAACTGAGGGTATTCCATAGCATTTTCGGAACCTTGGAGTTGAACATACGAACTTTCTGGCAATCTTAGCGTATGGAATTCTTTGATCAAGAGAGAATGGAGTAGCCTTCGGATACTTTGTTCTGCTGATTGGTGCGGTCACAAAAATCACATCAACACTGCCCTTGTTTCCTAAAGGAGCGGTGCCATCTTGGAGGACGATTTTCAAGATAGAAAGCTTCAGTTTGGTGCAGCAGTTGTAGGGTTATTTTGAAAGAACATATTTGTTGTTACCTAAAGGCTTTTATTATATTCAGTTAGCTATTCTATTTCATCGGTTTACACAGTGAAGTCAAGTCTCGTAAATGAAGTTACAGCAGTTTGGATCAGCTTGATTTGCTATCTTGGAGACAACTATATTCTGGCCAGCCATTCTTTATGTCATTCTATTGATTGGATTTGGGACTGTTTGGTGACTAGATTACTAGTAATCTCCATTGCTTCATTAGCTGAATTATCTTCTTTCATCAGTTTGTGGACAGCAGCATATTAAGGTCAGAATTATATTGTTATTGCCATTTCCTTTGAAATTTCAATGCATGATGATTTATGTTTAATTAATACTGTTCAATGCACTTGACCTTTTTAAAAAGAAAGTTGTATTACTCATAAAATCTTATTGAAAGAACAAGAACCATAAAACCTTGAAACCAAACATGAAAGCAAACTGTTTGAAAAAAAAAAAATTTAAAAGAGCATGTAAGCTGGAAATGGTGAGAAAATCGAAAACTTGTCCAAATTTCCTAAAAAGGGATATTACAGGTGGGTGGACAACAAGGCAAAGAACCATGAGGGGCTGAAAATGCATGAAACATCTACACATTCAGCTCTGTAAGTTTTATTTTTGCAAATTTTTTAGAGTTTCTGATCCACCAGATTGAAATCAAGGCAGTCCAACTGAATGAACAGGAGCTCAATAAACTTTATAGTGCCTTCATAGAAAATTTAAACAATTTAATAGATAGAATAACTTATTACCTCTATAATAACAACAAACTGGAATATAAAATAATTTATAGTTTATTTCTATATAGTATATACAAAGAATAATATACTAGCAACATAATATAACATAACATATGCCGAGAATAATATAACATTCGATATAGACTATAGCTAATATTGATTTATTAACTTGTAATATTATATTATAAGGTATTAATATATATAACTTATAAGTAGTATAGTTAGTGTATACTAATACTTATTTATAGTTATATTTATATATTTATATTTATATTATAATTTCAATTTTACACTCTCTCTCTCTCTCTCTCTCTCTCACACACACACACACACACATACTGTATGGCTGAACCCAGCCTTATTGAACCCGGAAGATCGCCATTCTCGCAAACCCAAACCTTGATCCTAACAGCCAACCTCATACCCGAACTGGCAACTTAGGAAAATCATGAACTCAATCTTGCATCCAGTGCAATTTCTTGTCTTAGTATATGGCAAATTACCATAGCTTTTTCTTCTATTAAGCTTGAATGCAAACTAAAAGTTAGTGTAGTGTGTGAAGCTGTGTGGCCAACAAGAAATTCTAGAGATCTACAAGTACAACAATTGCATGTTAAGTACATTAAATCTTACAAAGAATCTTATTTATAATGCCAGGACCATGTATATAGAGTTACATAATCATTTCATTTTTCAAAAGGTAAAAGATAGTGAGCTTGAATGATCCACTGTCCCACTCAAGTCCAGCAGAAAATATCTTTCCCAAAGCACTAGCTAGAAATAAGTTTGTAAATTTTGAAGACATCATAGTCTTGCTGCATTGCAGTTTACAATGCTACTGCTGCATGTTACAGTAATAATAGCTATATGGTAATATTGTACTCTTATAATACAATTATAATAACAGTTAAAGCCAGTACTCACTGTTACATTAGCAGTAAATGTTGAATTGATTGATGTTATTAGCCCCAACCTATGTTCCATAATTAGACATTGCGTGGAATTATAGACAGTTAAGAACTAACCACAAGTTTTACCTTCAAATGATGTAGTTTTCTTCAATGAATGAAACTTACATAATGTTACTTACTGCAACATGCTAGCATGTGTTTTATCGCCAAAATTAGCACAATGTTGTTTATTATATATCAAGAAAGAAAATTATACGATTTGAATTATTCACTCAAGCAAAGTTATGTACAAATTAGGAGGCCTACCGGATGTATTCATCAATCCCATCTGTCGTTGATTTGAAAAGTATATTTTCAAAAGCCTCAGTTTTGACCAATCACAAACCTAGCATCTAAATCCTACTCCAATGACTTTCTCACTTCACATTTAGAAGTGCATAGCAAAGTGCATTTATATTTATTTGTAGGGAATAAACCCACCTGTTCAATTGTATCCACACCAAAGTCTTTGCGCCATTGCAGCATGTTTTCCCACATTTCTTTTGTTTTAACAAAATCAAACTTTCTTGCATGTAAAAATCTGCAAACAAGCAAAGGTTGGCATTGCAAATAACATTTCAAAGTATGAGATTCCAAAATATGAATGTAAGATCTTAAAAATTATCAAGCACATGGAATAAGTCACAAAGGAAAGCGAACAATAGTTCCAATTTATGGTATTTGCACATGATAAGTTGAACTTTCAAAAAAACAACTAGCAATTATAAAATGGAAAAACATATACTTAAAATTCAGACAAACACATTAATTCGTCTACATACCATCCAATTAAGTTTTGAAAGCATCCTTCCATAATGAAATGAGGTTTTTCACATTCCATGATGCTAAGTAAAAAGTTTCTGGTAAAAGACTGAGTAAGTTTCTTTCATCAAGGTTTCAGATCACATTCCATGCTCCATCATCATAGTAAGAATATTTTCAATGGTAGGTAAAAAGTGTTAGTAAAAAACAGTGTATTTTTATTTTTGTCAATGTTTCAGACCACATTCCATATATGTTTATTTTTATCAATGTTTTTGTCATAACCCTATTTTGTTGTAACTTGCATGTAATGACATTTCTATATAATTTTTGTAATGTCCCCATTTTCTGACTCGCCACCCAAGCATTAATTTAATTATTTGATATTGCCTAGTAAAAAGTATATGTAAAAAGGTAATATTAAATAATTAGATTAAAAAGTGGTGTTATAAAGTGACGCTAAGGAAATATTTGGAAGGTATTTTATAAAGTCACTTTATAATAAGGAGCCTAATATTTTCTGAGTGGGAAATTTCAAATGGGGTTTCGAAAAGGTTATAAAATGGATGCAAGAGCTCATTTGGGTATGTTGGTTTTATTATTCTATTTGGTATTGTTGGAGGAGCTCTTCGGAGTCCAAAACCCTAGGTTGGAATTCCTTCAAGTGAACCAGTTTTGATAGTGAAGCTATCTGCCCTAGCTGGAGACAGGCGAAATCACATAGGTTTCATGTTTGCGCTTCAAAGATCAATAGCACAATTTGGAAATTTGTAAAGTCTTCTTCGAAGACAAATTTCAAAGCATTTGGTTGATCTTTTCAGGAGAAAGGTTTTCAGTATGTGAGCTAGTCTGATTAAAATATTATTATTTTTGCTATCTAGCAGTACAATTCTATATTTCATATTACAGGCAGGTTATCTTTGAAAACATTGCTTGTATTTGGGGTTGTGATTCATCTCACCATGAGTGCTTTATTCTTCAAGATTGGGTTTTATACAAGAAAATATTCAAGTGATATTAACATTAATTGTTCAGCTGCATACCCAATCGCAAGGCTGCATATTCCCATTAATTCATATCAATTGGTGAGGATTATTTTTGTATGTGCCTAGGTTTGATTCCAAGTTTAATTATACATGGCCAGCCTATGCAAAGTCGATTTCTTCAAGGATTCGCAGGGAATTAAACTCATATCGGAATTCATTCAGATTAATATAGCGCTGACCAAGGAAGTCCGCCTCCATATAATTTAGCCACATCTTTAATGGAAATGGCATAAAGTATTAAGTGGGGTGTCGGGCAAGCAAATAAAGTGGATTCATTGAGTTATTTCAAACTACCACCATAAGGAAATCACGAGGGTGTTTTTAGCTAGAAATGTTATAGTGACATGGGAAAGATGTACGGGGAATACGTCCAGTCCACATAGATGAGGTGCAATGATATCTCAAGGGGACCTAGCCAACCAAAGTGCGTGGGAAAGATTGAAGGACTGCGATTTCACCAAGCCGCCTCCTTTGTGGAATTTTGCATTCTTTATGCTTAGAGAATTCCAACGTTGAGCATAAAGCTAGAGAGATTATCGATACCCAAAGCTAGCGACTGTAAATTAGTATTAAGCTTTATCTTTAATTATCTGATGTATGAGGTTAAGACTTGTCATTTTATTTCATGTTGGAACTTGTTAGATATATATATAAAAAGAAAACATGGATTCATGCTGTTAAGGTGTGAATGGATTATCTATTATTTATGTTATATTGTGTATGAATGCTTTATTACCTACAAAGGTCCAATCATTCAAACTTGCAAACCATTTATCAAACCCAGTTCAGAAATTGGCAATGTTTGGCATAATGTCTGGGCACCTGCAATAATAGAAATTGGGAAAATTTTGCACTTAAATTCAGCCAAGTCATTACAATTTTGCAATGTGAGCAAATTTTTATTTTGTTATATCTTTGACTTGGCAAGTCATTGAACGAGAACATCGTCTATACTTAATCTATAATGTATATTTAATTCCAATATTTAGTCTATACTTTGAATTATTGAATGTTGCAGTTATTATTTGACTTTATAATGTCATGTATATTTAATTCCAAATAGCCTCCTTACTGTTGACGGGTGTTTTATGACCGCACAAACACAGAATAAAGTTTCCCAATGGTTACTCTATCCTCTCTTGAACAAAATCTCCTATGTGCTAAGATTGCTAGAAAGATCATGCATTCAACTCCAAGGTTCCTTCATGCAGTGGATAGTCTCAGTTGGCTCGATGTGATTTGTTGGTATCTCAAGGGGGACTTACGTAATTGTTCAGCTGAAGATCGAAGGGAAAGGGGTTTTCACAATCTTCGAAAGATGTGTCAATGAAGCACAGGTTTCCTAAACTAACCAAAAAAGTACTGAATTTGAATGGCTGCAGGGATTAAAAATGCTATAGTCTATCCTAGGTGCAGGACGTGGAGATCAACTCTTGCAAACTTCAACCAAGCTCTGTTTTGCCTCACTTTGGACAGCTTCCACAAAATTGGTGCAATCTTCAGAGGAGTAACTAGAGATATTCAGATCACGATTCAACATGCAGATACCATCACAACGATGCATACCAACATATAAACCATAATTGAAGTTAAGTCCACAATATTCCAGTTGACCACGTAAGGCGAACCCACCGTCAGTGAGCCCGCCAGTGGTATGGATAAGTGAAGCTTGCTCAAATTAAACACCACATTCCACAACTACCATCTACTTGCATGAAATGAAATCTACTTTACTCTAAGCTACTTTAAGATTCTAAGTGAATTGGAAGGACAAAGAAGTCTCACTAGCTACCCACAACAAAAGATGAGACCACAAGCAATGATAACTCTTTTTATTATAGGAGTGTTCACAACAACTTCTTACAAAGTATTCGATTTGAGAACTTTCCTTCTTCCTCAATCTAAGCTATGCTATCAATCTATGCTATCTGTCTCTCTATGCTCTATCTCTCAATTGTATGATCCTAATAATGTACAAATGAGGGGGGATGCCCCTTTTATAGATGGCCAAATCCAATGGACGGCTCAGATTGAATTACAATGAAGGGCTCAGATTGAGCTACCTATGCCCTAATCAAGATATTCCCTAAAAACCGCCACAAAGAGGAGTGGATTAATAAACGAGCAAAAGATTCTCCACTCTCTCCTGAAGTCATAATGAGCAATTAATGTCCACCATCATCTTCCAGAAGGTCATCATCCAACAATGCGTTTCCATTCTCTTTCTCTTTGATTGCGAATTCGACGAATTTGGCCAACACTGCCTCAACCTCCTGAACTGAAATGGGTGGGATATGGTTGAGCTGGAATTCAAGAACCGTGACTGTCTGCCCAATATATAGGGAAACTTTAAATATTCATATGAAAACATGGATAAAGCATGCATATATACATTATAAAAACTTAGCATATAAAATTTGTGTTAAGAATTCATTGTCAATACTCAATATGCATTCAGAATTCAGAATTCATTATGTGATATTAAACATAGTATACTGTTGTTGTCCCCTGACCGTCCCCTGTCCCCAAGAACTTTCCGAGATGGGGATGGGGGGAGTTAGACCCGGGGACGCGTCCCTAGGTAACACTATAATTAAAAGGTCGATCATGCTGTTTATAGTACGCTTGTCTAACACTCTCAAAGGATGAGAGGTTCAGACAAAGCATTTGAACCTCCATCTCTACAAAAGGCCCTCAAAAGGTCCTTGTAACTTGAGTCTTCCATTTCCAAGAGAAAATTATAGAAGAAGACTTTCCCTCGAGAAGCCTTTTCAAAAAGGTTTCAATCAAAGTAAGAACTTTCCTTTGCGGAAAGAAGATGAGACAAAAAATGAATTGAGGAAGAAACTTTGCAAGTGCACTATATTGAGGTAGTTTCACATGAAGAATCAAGAGTTGAAGAGTAAGAACAAGAAAGTGATGAAGAAGAGTGTCAATAGAATGATCAAGAAGAAAGAGATACTTCGAGAGGTATTCTTCTTGAACTTTCTGACACTCCAAAGTATAACCCTTCCAAAGTCAATGGAGTTCTATGCAGTCAACAGATTATTGTGCTCATTGATTTTGGAGCAACTCATACTTTCATTGATGAAGGGGTGGTTGCAAAAAGAGGACTAAAAACTAAAGACTTTAAAGGCTTTAATGTGATGGTTGTTGGTGGTTTTTCTATTCAATGCACAGGAAAGATTCCCAAAATGAGTCTCATGTTGGGAAATTATGAAGTAAAAGATGACTTCTATGTTGTCAACATAGGAGATATCGATGCAATATTGGAAGTTCAGTCATTGCATTCTTTAGATGAGATCAGTTAGAACTTCCAAACTATGGAACTCAAATTCCATTCCAATGATTAAAAGGTAGTACTTCATGGAATGTTAAATGGAGTTCCTAAAATGTTTCAGCCAAATGTATGAAGAAAACTTTCCACCATGGTCAAGTTGCGTGGGCAGTCCAGTGCTTGATTATGCCTACCATTTATTCAAATGGTAAGAAAGCATACCATGTTGATGTTCGATCTCTTTTGGATAAGCATAGTAATTTTTTCAATGACATTCCTCTTGGGAGGCCACTAAAATAGAGGTTTTCAATGACAAGTGTGTAGTATAGTACAGCATAGCTTTGGCCAAAGCTCAACCAATATGTCTTTGATTGGATTGTTTGTATTCTCTACCATATCATTTTTAGACTTGCATGCATAACTATAAGTATCTGAATGCTTGGAAGTCTAAGATAAATGTTGCATCAGATTCCTTCATGCTCTTCAACTTCAAACTACTAGATCCTTCATGAAGGGTCGAGCTTTGCCATTTGGGAGAAGACCAGGGAAGCATTTAGCTTTGTGAATGGGTTGAAAAGAACCCTGATGATGCTCTCTCTCTCTCTCTTTCTCTCTCTCTCTTAACTCAAGCATGTACATCATTTCTCTCCAACCTTTCAAGATTTGAGTATTGTAATTCTTGTAATTGAAATGTAATCAATTCTATTGTAAGATATTAAATGTTGTAAATTATGTGTAATCAATGATAATGTGTAATGTGTTTACACTTTCCATAGTGAATACATTGATAGTTTGTCAATTTTATCTCGTTATCAGGATGTTAATTGATCAGATAATTCCTTTAAATTGTTTCGTTGATTCACATCATGTATGAATATGTTGTTATTAAGTAGGTATTTACAAGGAAGCTCCAAAGTCTATCAACCACACATTCTCACATGCATGGGTTGCCAAGGCTACAACAAAGGCATTTCCACAATCTTCCTAAGAAGATTTATCAGAGTCATCATTAATATCATTCTTTTTCTTGTTTTTCTCCTCCATGCAATCTCTTTTGTAGTGCTCGGTCTCGCTACAATTCCAATAATTTTCCTTAGACTTTCTAGAAGACCTAGATCTCCCATGGAAATTGGATATGCCCTTTTCCTTCTTTCCTTTCTCCTTGAATCTTCCATGAATAGTCAAGGCCTCCTTGGTAGATTCGAAAGTTTTTTGCCTCCTCTCCTTTGAGAGTAAAACAACTAAAACTTCATCAAGCACCACATTCTTTGTAGTGCTTCCAATGGCCATTAACAAGTTGTCCCATGAATCTAGCAAAGAACACAAAAGGGTCATGCAAAGATCCTCCTCCATCTTCACTCCTATCTAGTGCAACTAGATCACAATTGTATTTAAGGCATGTGGATGCTCAAAGATGGAATCATCATCACTCATCCTCGAAGTGTACAACTTCGACAAAAAAAGTTTAATAACAAAAAACTTAGCTTGGTACAAATCTCCCAACTTTTGCCAAAGGGTTTGAGTAGTGGTTATTTCACAAACATTTAAAAGCACTAAATATACCAAACAAATCTGGACTAGACTCCTTGTTTCTATCCAATACATCTCAATCTTCCTATGACATTGAAAATAGTTTGGATCTAGATACTATAGCACGCATATCTAGATCTATGAGCAAATCCTCCATCTTGAGCTTCCACAATTCAAAGTTAGTGTCACTTAACTTCTCCATCTCTACTCGTGGTACATACTTGTAATTTTCTTGCAACAAGATTTCCTTCTACGCAAACTCCCTAAAACTAAGATTAGATCAAAAAAACCTTGTCCCTAACACCTAGGACCTAAGATGATCAAGTTCTAATACCAAAATGAAAGAAAGCAAAGGTACAGAATATGCCTCATACACTAATCTATGAGAGGAAATATGTGCAAAAACAAGTAAATCGTACAATTACAACAAAAAACTACACAAAAAACAATATAGCCATAACATAGTGATTACATGAGGAAAACCTTTTCAGGAGAAAAAACACACTCCAAAGCACAACCAATTGTATTATCGGCAAAAAGTTGCAATACAATATTCAAGGACATGCCTTTACAAGAGTATTACCAACATGTATCTAAAGTAATTCCAACAACATAACATACCTACAAAACACACTATCCATACTCCACCCCAAGCACTCAATTTATAGAAGATATAATACATGAAACCACCAAATGGAAAACCAAAACCATGAGCAAATGTTGCCCACAAATGTGTTGCCCAAACCATCACAAACCATATTAATACCACAACAACCTATACCATCAAGAAGAGGGAAGAAGATACAACAATTTTCAACCTCAATGACTTGGTGATTGCCCACATTAATGAATAACAAGCTATTCCTACAACTACTCCTAAGTCCTCTATCCAAAAGGATCCCTCCACCAATAGGTTGGACCACACTAAATTTCAATGCAGCATCCAAATGTAATGCAATCCAAGCTAGAATGAGTTGAATCTACAAATTCCTCAAGATCACTTGTGGCATATATGAAGTACTTGGGCACACAAACAAATAACATGGCTGAGCTCCTTTCCCTTAAAAAAGTGATGAGGATTGCCATGGATTTGCACATAGCTAATATGCTAATTGAAGGAGAATAATGTAACATCTCAATCAACTCACAACAAAGTACCACAATGACCACCACCAAAACAATTGACAAAGGTATGACATTGTACAAAAAAAGAAAAGTTGGCTAAAAATTTTCAGAGAAACAATAATTTGCCATCAAAAGTGATCTGCTAACAAAGTGGTAAACTGCCTTTCCCAATGTTGTAATCCAAATGATAAGAGTAGTAGAAAAACCTCATGTTGTGTAGCACCAACCTCCCAAAATTAGTTTAAAGGCACTTCAATGAGCAGAAAAGGTTTGAACCAATGTATGATTAGCACCACTACAATGAGGTTGTGAAGGGCATGGTGTGATGGTTAAGTGGTGGCAATGTTAGATAAACCACCCAAGTTCAAGTCCCTACTAGGCCATTGAGCTTGTGGCTTTAAGCACTAGTTGGGCCATTTAGCTTGCAGAGTTGGGCAGCATTAATGCTTGGGGATGAGGCCGTCATTTGTGGACTCACCAGCTCAGCTCATCCAATACCCAAAATTCACCAATCAAAAAATAATTTAAAAAAAACAACACTACAATGAGAGAAGCCCAACATAGCTCAACTTGAGAATAATATAATCAAAGAGGATCAACTTAAACAATTATTTATCAAAAAGGACTAATCCAAACCTTTAGACTGACACAAACAAATAACACCCCTGAATTTACCCTTTATACTAGAACATGCGCATACTAAATCAAACAGCGGAGCAAGTTCCTTGTGAGGCACACAACAATAGGCTACACCCACATTATGTTCCTCTTTGCCATGCTAATAGTTTCAAACTAGAGATGTCTCACAACCTTTGTGATCCCATGTGGCACATAAGACAAATTCATCCAAAACACTTCCACCATGGAAATCTAACCACCAAGTCATCTGCCTACCATTCTACAAGGAAGGAAGCTAAGCAACAAAGTGGTTATAAATCTCACAAAGAAATGAGGACCTTCGTGTAGATATGTGCACACTTCAACAATATATTAATCCATCTAAAACAAATCTCCCCAAAAAGGAGGACCCATCCACAACAAGCATGGATCTCCAACTTTTGGGTAGATATTATTTTAAAAAACAAATCTAATATGTTGAAAGAGCTAGCCAATAGCTGGATATAAACACAATTTGTTTCCTTTAGATATTGCTAAGTGTCACAAGCCACACTTTTTAACTAAATTATTTTAAATTATAAGGACGCTCCTAACTCGCTCATAAATTTTGCATCTAAACTTTTAGATCAAAGATAGATCAAGCCTCAAGGCGGTGAGATGATTCCTCACGATCATACGAAAAGAGGGAATAATCTGAAGTTGAAAAGCATATGTGATTTAACATAGCACTGCATCTTTTCCAGAATAATTTGAGTCTCACAACAATAAAACCAAGCTTGAAATCACAAAAGAAAGAAAACTTCAAAAGAGATCAGATGATCCCACAATATATTTCAAAATGTCCAAAATGAAAAAAAATTAAAATTGGTACAGCAGTACATCTTTTCCTAGAATGTCAGGTGCGCAGCAATTAAACTAATTTAAAAGTCATACAACAAAAAATCTTATACCATAATTAGAATTTAGATAAAGTCTCAAAAGCCAAACATTTAATCAGAACCTAGCTGCAATATTGCAGAGATGTAGATATCATAATAGTTGAAAGCCAAAAATTACCATATATCATAATACTTGTAACCTATAAAAATGGCACTCTCTGGATACTCAAATGTTATAGGACCCTTTTGCGGAACAAGAAGCATGACAACTTTGATCCCTATCTCCATTAAAGGTGATCTTAATGGATGGTAGATACTAGATACCATAGGAAAGAAAAATAAAAATTCATCCCCCCAAAACAATTAGCAACAACAATACTAAAATGCAAATTATTCATCTAAAAAATTTCAAAACCAAATG
The DNA here is from genome assembly GCA_007258455.2 of Sequoia sempervirens. NCBI lineage: Eukaryota > Viridiplantae > Streptophyta > Pinopsida > Cupressales > Cupressaceae > Sequoia > Sequoia sempervirens. The sequence goes on along the minus strand of VDFB02120645.1, from coordinate 334 downwards.
AAAACTGATTAAACATCAACCACTAAAGTGGAGATATTTTCAGATAAACCTCACCGTAAGAGAGTATGGTAATCATTGTACATTTCTGGAAGTAAATTATTTTCCAAAAGCAACTTCTGAAATGACTGAACCATATCTTGTTCCTTCGGATCACGTACATCTCTGATAATAAGTTTGCTATCAGAGCTTGTAAGTCGTTTCTTCATTGATCGGCTAATCTTTGAGGAAGCAACCCTAAAAGCCTTGATCCCTCGCAGACTGGGATTACTCAGAACATTCTCATCACCTAATTGACTTACAATTTCATCAGTGTTGAATCTTTTTGAGTGTCTTT
>VDFB02120644.1:0-30708 GCA_007258455.2 Sequoia sempervirens | reverse complement strand
GCTTGGAAAAAACATAACCTAGCAACACCTTCATTCTGGACTATAGCCTGCTCTAGAGAAAACAAAAAACACCTTACGGAGCAACAAAAACATAACAAGATATTTAGGAACACTCTCATACAACCCTTTCACGACTTCATGCAACAAGTTGGTGCAAGCCAACAAACATGATACCAGCCATTGGACAACACAGTCCTAAACACTGTCACTCATAACTTTCTCTATAGAAGTGTTGATGTGATTTTTGTGACCGCACCAATCAGCAGAACAAAATAGTCCGAAGGCTACTCCGTTCTCTCTTGATTAAAGTATTCCGTGCGCTAAGATTGCAAGAAAGTTCGCACGTTCAACTCCAAGGTTCCAAAATACTTACAATACCCTCAGTTGGTTTGATGTGAATTGCTGTTTTCACGAGGAGACTTACACAATTGTTCAGGATTCTTGTAGTTAACAACAAATGGATGGTTGGAAGGGATTTGTATAATGCGGATGATTTAGCAATAAGTACGTTTCCTAAAACTAACCAAAGATGAACGAAAAGTAAATGAGTGAAAGGGTAAGAAAGTTTTAAATTCTATTCTAGATGCAAGATATGTGGAGCTCAATTTCAGTAGACTTCGACCGAATTTCACCTAGCCTCACGTCAGACAGCTTCACCAAAATTGGTGCAATCTTCAAGGGGATAGTAAAAGATATTCAGATTACAATTTAGCATACATATACCATCAAGACGACGCATATAAGCATACAAATCACAATCGAAGTCAAACTCAAGATAATTTCCAGTCGACCATGCAAGGCGAGCTTGTCATCAACAAGTTGCTAGTGGTATGGAATGAAATGAAGCTACCTCAATAAAACACCACACATCCAAAGTAAACTACTTGCATGAAATGAAAATTATGCTACTTTATGCTACTTGGATCTGAAAGGATGAAGAGACCTTGCTAACTATCCATGACAAAGACGAATTCCACCATCAATGAAAAGATCTATTATCATGAAAGTTTTACACAACAATCTCCACAAAAGTTTTCAAAGGGAAAACTTTCCTTCTTCTCCACCCTATGCTAAGCTATCAAACAAATGCCTCCCTGCTCTAGCCTCTACTCTGATCTCCAATCTCTAGTCTAATCTAATGTCTAATATGATACAAATGAGGGGGACTCCCCCTTTTATAGATAGCCCAGTCCAATGGACGGCTAAGATTACGATCAAAAGAGTGGCTAAGATTAAGCCACCTCAGCCCTAACCCTAAAAACTGCCAGAATGGGGAGTGGTGTAATAAATGAGCAAAGATTCCCACTCACTCCCAAAAATAGTAAAGGCAATTAATGCCCACAATCAGTCTTCTAGAAGATCATCGTCCAGTAGTGCATTCCCATTCTCCTCTCTGGCTGCAAACTCAACGAACCTGCCAAGTACAGCCTCAACTTCCTGAACTGAAATAGGTGGAATGCAATCAAGCTAGAACTCTAACGTAGTGACTGAATGTTCATGCCTTGTACAAGATTTTCTCCAAGCAACTAAGGAATCTTGCGTGCTCTGAATCAAGCTGGAGAAAGTGGAAGTGTTCTCAAAGTCGTCCTGTACGAAGGTCTTCACCTCTGAAAAGTAAGGCACCAGCCTACCCCTCAAATTATCAGCAGTTACCTCATTTGGATTCAACCGCCTAGCAAATATGGCCTCGAAAGTATTTTGGACTCCATCAATGATATTTGTCATAGCCCTCCGTACTCTGGCTAAATCCGCCTGTGCCGCGTCGAAGAAACCACATCCCGTGATTGCTGAAGAATACCATCTAGAAAAGTCGTACCTGTCATTCTCTTGAATGACTCCTCCATCAATCAGCAACTGCAAAGGAACATGCCTCAATGCCTCAAGATGCTGAATAACCTTGCTCTGATAAACAGAAGCATCTCCCCAGGCCTGATCAACTGCCTCCATACGTGCTAAAATACTAGAGGCTTGCTGAAAAGCAAGAGCAAGGTCCTCCATAAACTTCTCTGTCTCAGCACGAACTCCTGTAATCCACTTGTCTGCCTCCTGTGCCATCTTCCCCAACTCCAACAAGCCACTAATCGACTCTCTAGGTATCTCAGGTGGAAGCTCTATCGCTGGAATCTCCTGCCCACGAGGACGAGACAATTGCTGCACATATCCAATCAAAGCCTTATGCTCTCTTTTCAACTTCTTGTACTTTCCTTCCTTTTTAAATAACCTGTCCTTGAGGGCGAGGTAGGAGTTATCACACTCCTCTACAATCTGTGCACCAGTGGAGCGTCCTAACTCCAAAGTTGTGACTACATAATTCTCAGGTACTGCTTCATCTCTGTCACAATCAACTTGTGGCACTGCCATGTGAAGGGTGCGGGAGCCATCCTCATCAGTTGATATCTTTGAAAACTTTCGTGCTCTCTTCTTCTGTGGAGGTGCGCTGATCCTGTTCAAAAACTCTTCCATTTCAACTGCTGGATCAATCTCCTCGTTGGGGCTTCTTCTCATCCTATCTTTGACCCAATTAGTTACTGTATACTGTATATCAAATGGCTGCTGTTCCTGTGCCTCTACTTCACGGACTTGTTCAACTTCCACATCATTCTGGCGAGGCTCATCATCCTCAAGTGGCTGAGTATCTCCTGAAACTATATCATCATCATCTAAAGCCGTCTCCAACTCATGCTGAAATTTAGGGTCAGTAGCAGTCCCCTCATCAGTCTGCTGACCACCTCTACTAGGTGAGTTGACGCTCTGGCCAACTGACTCTCTCCGAGGTGGCTGATTATTTTCCTGTACTGCTCGCACCTGATTCAATGCATTTCTTTGATCAGCAAACAAGGAAACCTCCTGTATACTTGGAGAACATGTCTCCAATGGTGTGGGTGACTCAACTACAACTCGTGGAGGCTCCGACTGAACAGGCTCCTGCCGAATTGGCTCTTTCCTTCTAGACTCCGGACCTCGTGTGATTTGCTTCTTCCTGCTGGTGGTGGGTGTCCTGTGATCTCCCATCAAATTGTAAGTCAATGCAATCGACTTACTCTTCAGCCTATTCACACGCCTGTCAACCCATGCCCTAGTGAATGTCAAGACCGGAATGGAAAGTGTGTCCAAATTTGCTATTTCAGGATCTGACCAATTTGGGAGTGGAAGTGGAGTATTTCTTACTGCTTCATAATCTGGATGGACAACGTCTATGTCCTCATTCACCTGGTCTGGTACCAGAATGACTTCACACTCCCTCATCATGCTTATTGGCAGCCTAGAGAACATCCTCTTCCTAACCTCTGCTTCGTCTGATGCATTAGCCCAATAATCCTCAACATTTGCCTTGTGTTTAAACTCTTCTGACAGTATCCATCTGATGTTGTTATGCGGATCATAGTGCTGTCTGCCAGTGTGATATGAAAAGTGATAAAACTGAAGCTCGCTCTCAGCTTCTCTAGCTGCCTGTAATGAAGGACACACCTCATCGGAATTGCCCATGACAATTGGGAAGTCAATACCTCCCTTCTTCTTTTTCTTCTGGATTTTATCATAGGCAACCAATTGCCTAGATATCTCTAACATCAATATTCTATTGGTTGGGTACTTAGGCAGCCTATATGGATATGAGGAAAATCCTTGCAGCCTAATGTAAGAGAACTTCATAAACTGTATAAACCAACACCCATACCTTTCAATCAATTCTTGGGCTTCCTTCGAGATTTTGTGATGCATCCGATCCTGAAGTGTCCTCGTGATGTGTATGGTGAAGGCGTCATTGGCACGCTTGTAATGAGTAGTACTAGCCAAATGCAACTGCGGACAAGCCTCGTGAATTTTGAATTGGTGAGAGCCACAACCAACAGGTTCCTTGTATGAAATTCCTCTGTACTTCGTCATACGAGCCAGCATGTAAATGATGTAAGAGCTCATATAAAATATCTTCGTTCTTCTCAAGCTCAGGAGCTGCTCGTGCAAGTTGTCACTGATCATTGCAGCCCAGTTGACGTAATCTTTTCCTTCCAGCACGAGGTTGATGTAATAGAACATCCACGGCTCAAAAATAAATGACTGGGGGCAACCTCCAACTCTGCTCAGCATCATAATGAGATCACAATAATCCTGCTTCAAGTCGTCTGCTATGATTTGTCTCGGCAGCTTCGTACGAGAAGGCTTGGGGTTGCTCATCCATTGAGTATTGATTGCCTCTGTACACCTCTCGAATGCAGTAGCGTACATTCGTTTAACTCGTTCTTTGGACTTGTAAACCATGTTCCTGTGCACTGGGATTCCAAAAGCCTCGCCAATAGCTGAAGGAGTGAGGTTGGCAAGCACTTGTCCATCTGGTGACATGATTGATCTGTGTTCCTTCTCGTAGCAGTTGGCGCACTCCATCATCAGCTCCGGACACTGAATAGCTGTTGGGAAATTAGCAGCTGCATACAATCCGCTTCGAACAATGTTGTGCGAGGTGTCCGAAGGATGATGATGACCAATTCCCAGTATCTTATTCTTGAATGCCTCCAAGTTGAAAGAGCCCAAATTGGTATCAGTCAGCTTGGCTAACTTCGAAGTGAACTTGGACTCTGGCATAAATGTCTTGCTCAGCCACTTGATAACTGCTTGTCTGGGTGCACCGTTATTGTCCTTGCTAGTTGTCCTTGCCTCAGCCATCTTCACACTTTTAGCAATTTAGCAAGTGCGCACCTGTAGCCTTAGCAATATCTTTCTTCAAATCGAAATTCCTCACTTGCATGGCAACTTCAAACTTCAGCAATAAAATGGAGCTTCAACAACTTACAAGTTTAAGCCTTCAGCAACTTGCAACGCCTTTCACCCACTTGCTTCAAAAATGCGAATTTCTTCAACAACTGTAGCCACAGCAAAATTTCGAACTCCCTTAGCACTTCAGTCTTCAGCAATAAACTCAGCTTCACCTTCAGAGCAAATTTGAACTTCTTCAACTGTGAAAAAGAAGTGAGAAACTTCTCAATTTTATAGCAAAAATCAAATTCTAGAAGGAGCTAAGTATAGCTAATGCATTAAATTTCCACTACTCCACTTCAAGAATTCGAATTTTCCCTCTCTGGTATTTCTGACACTTGTCCGAGAATCTCAACCTTCTAGAAGTTCAACTTTGACTGCCACATTTCAAATTCACTTTCGAAAATTTTAATTTAAATTCACCTTTTAATTCACCAGCCGGAGCTCTGTCACTTGAATTCGAATTTTACTTCTCTTTTGCTCTGGAAAATTCATCTGTGAAGAACTGGATTAAAATCATCTAGGCAACTCATTTCGAATTCATCGTTCGAAGCATTTTCCTTTCAAAAATCATTTTATTCAAATTTGCCTTAGAAGATTTTAAATTTTTCTTAGGAAAATTTCACAATTTGAGCACTGATTAAATTCTTCATGCTGAAGGCCTTGGCCAAGTACGGGAGACATAGAAATCCATTCCTCATCACAAACGTCCAGTACCCAGAAGAAAATTTTCTCCAGAATTTGTCGAATCCATGGGTACTCAACGAACGGGTTCATTTAAATTTTTTAAATTTTGAACCTTAGAAAATTATTATTCAATCAATTTAAATCCGTTCTTCATCTCTGTGAACATCCTGTTGCTCTGACTTGAGAAAATTTTTAAATTCATCTTGCAATGCCAATATCTCTGACTTCATCACTGGAAAGTTCGTTCGTGCTTCAAGAAGAATTTCACCACCTTCATGTCTAGGCGTATTTTCTTAAGGAAGAAAATATTTTTCCTTAGAAAAATTTATTCAACTTTGATCACCTTGCTTGTGAGAAAAATTTTATTCCACTCATCTCAAAAAAATTTCTTTCAAAACACCTCACGCCCAACATGCTTTATTTTATTCATCACCTTGCATTTTATTCCTCGCTTGAAAGATATTTGAATTTAAAATTCCAACGCCTTTTATTTTCACTCACCACCCTAGGCGCAATATTTTCTTATCAACTTTACTCCACCACTTTCAAGGTCTACTTAGGCGTATGGCATACTTGATGAAGAACATGTTAAATTCCAACGCCTAGGCAACATTTTAACTTGAAACGCCTAGCATACTTGGGCACATTTCACACTTGAGGAAGGAATATTAAATTTCACTTAGGACTCCCAACGTCTCACAATACTTATATCACCATGTATTTACCTCGCCACCCTAGGCGCATATGACACTTGAAGGTTAATATTCAACACGCCTAGCATATTTCACTTCAACTTCAACACCTTTTATTGACTTCAGCTTGGGCCCATATCACACCTCATGCAGGATGACCCTTGGACTTCACTATTTTGTCTTCACATGGCCCCATTTGGGCGCATTTAGGCATATGAGAAGGACGAGCTTTTGTTGACTTGTTGACTTCTTTGAACTTGTGTTGCATGGGCGCATTTGAGAGGGAGAGGAGAACGAAGTCTTTTCCAACGCCATATTGTGACCCTTCAACTTCCCTTTCTTGTCCTTACATGCCCTCTTTTAGGCGCATTTTGCATAGGGAGAAGGATTAAAGTTGTTGACTACTTTGACTCACTTGCATTTTGGGCGCATTTCCACCTATGTGCAGGATGGGCGCATTTTGAGGGTGGTGGAGGATAACTTCAACACTTAGAAATTTTTTTTGCCATCAACTCTCAGGGTGGGCGCATTTTGCCATAGCTACAGGATGAAAAACATTGACCTCTTTGACTTTCTTGCTTTATGGGCGCATTTGATGCTTGTTGAAGGATGGGCACATTTTGATGGGTGAGGAGGACGAAATTTTGCCTTAGAATATTTTTCAACTTTCTTCATCAACTTGGCGCATTTTCAGGTAGCTGCAGGATGAAGTTCCAGACTTGGTCACTTTTTCCCTCATTTTCGCCAGCTTCTCTGTGCCTTACTATTTATAGTAAGTCTATTGATTCTTGCATCTCTGAAGCTCAGAATGGTTTGAAATTTTGAACACTACATCTTCACGACTTGATCAACCCGTTGACCCTGCTATTTTTAGTTGGCCTGCTATTTTTAGCCCATTTCTGAAGGTGGTTTGCTATAAATAGTAACTGCTTGCTTTTGATACCTCCACAACTCGGATTGACTTGAAATTCGAATGAGGCGCTCCTCACCACGTGAATTGCCTGCTGACATCGGCGCCTGTTGCTAACTTTCTATTTTTAGCCTGTTTCCAAAATGACTTACTATAAATAGTAAGTGCTCCGTTTGTCTTCAAATTTTACTAGTAGATAGATTGAAGGATGCTGATCGCGGTGGTTTACACCGGTTTTCAAAAATTCTGACTTTTTACCCCTCTTTTCAAGCCCTGAAGCTGGAAACCCTAATTTGTTCTGCATGCGTATCAAATGGTCTCCGTTTATTCTCGTTTCTGTTGCCTTGTGATCAGCTCGTGATTCTAAAGTGCTAGGAGGCGGCTGCCGGGATGTACCTGCTAAAAATAGTAGGTTGCTTAATGAGTGATTATCTTCGTTTGCATGTCACGTCATTGCGAAGCTCTCGAAAAACCCACAAGGAATATGCAGACATGCAAAGAAAACCTTGACATGCAAACCCTAAAAATAGCCTCTGAAGGCTAAACTCTGAAAGTTATCATCCCATTTTGCATGTTATACTGTCGCAAAGGTCTCTGAAAACCCAGAAGGAATATGCAAACATGCATTGAAAAACTTTGCATCCAAGCCTTGAAATTTGCTCCGGAAGCTGAACTGCTAAAAATAGAAAGTTGTCGGTTTCAGCTCAAATTTTGCACACGAGCAGTTTGATGTGTTCTGAATGTAGTGCGACTGTTAAAACTTCGAAGGTGCCGAGAAAATGTTCCAAATTGCATACTTACTAAAAAATAGTAAGTACCCGGAATTCGATGAAACTTAGCTGAGAACTTGCTGGAAGCATGCTGAAAACAACACTAGTCTCAATTTTCAATCTATTCACTTCATTTGATTTTAAACTGGCAAGGAAGTATGGAAACCCTAATTTTCAGACTTGGCCAAATTTTACGTTTAAGCTCAACGGCGAAGACATCCCCAGAAAGGCAGACACCAGAAAAGAGATGGAAAGAGAGAGAGAGAGAGAGAGAGAGAGAGAGAGAAACCCAAGCCAAAAGACCAGAATGGAGCAAAAATTAGGGGTCCCCATTTTGAATGGGGCGATGTGTGAAAAGGTCACAACAAGAAGGACTAATGATATGAAACCTTGGATATAGCAACTTCACATCAACAACAACTTAACTTCTGAATTGCACAACCACATCGGCAAACGCGGAGGAATGTAGAGCCAAACTTTGCACCACTGTGAGCATCCTCACAAAAAAAACATTGCCTTCAAACTCACTTCCAAAACACCTTTCCTGTAACAAAAATGAACTGAAACTTGTACCACACTTTTCTTGACACACCATGAATCTATCTTGCAAACCGCAGGAGAACAACACCACTAGCGGAGAATTGCAAAGCATCTCTTAGGGACTCTGGCAACGAATCAGCCAAACTACAATTCACTTTTGACAACGTGACAACCAAACTTATCAAGCTGCAACAATCTCAAACATACTTTTGACATCAATGACAACCAAACTGCAACACCTTGCTCCTTCCTCCAAATGGCCAACAAATTAGATTGCAACAACTTGGAGATATTATCATCTTCATTTAAAATCAAGCACAAATTAGTTTGCATAGCTGTTTTGACATTGTTTGCATGATGTTTCCCGATTTTGGCAAAGTAGCATTGAAACATTTGGACAACTAAATCTTTACATTTGAGATCAAGCAGAATAACACAGACTTGCCCTTAGCCATAACTTCTAAAATATGAACCCTCTTACCAAAAGAAGGGTTTCTAGTATCAAGCATCCCATGAAAGCTTTCAATAATGAATTGTACTATCTCCCTCAATTTGTCATCGTTGTAGAGAACTTTAGGAGCTATAATCCTTATAACTTCACAAGGCAATAAGTAATAACAAGTCTTACCTCTCTATCAGGATGTCTCATAAACCTTGGCTTAATCAAGGAAGTCATTGATGGCTCCATTTCCCAACACAATTTCTTAAAATCAGAGCGATCTATCATAGACAAACCATCCTCCACTACCTCCAACATATGGAGCAAAAACTCCTTTGACTGATGAAGGAACTTGTTGTGACCTATGTCACACATCGCCCCATTGCAAATGGGGACCTGTTGATGTGTCTTTCGTGACTGCACCAACATAGAATAAAGTTTCCAACAGATACTCTATCCTCTCTTGATCAAAGTATTCCGCATGCTAAGATTGCAAGAAAGTTCATGCGTTCAACTCCAAGGTTCCTTTATGCAGTGGATAGTCTCAGTTGGTTCGTTGTGATTTGCTGGTAATCTCAAGGGGACTTACAAAATTGTTCAACAACAGACAACAGACTTAAGACTGAGGGTTTTTATATGGTTCAAAGTATTTGTCAGGTAAGTGCAAATTTCGTAATACTAACCAGAAATATACTGAATTTAAATGGGTGCAGGGATAAGAAATGCTATAATCTACTCAAAGGCGTGGGAGATGGCAATCAATTCTCGTAGACTTCAACCAGGTTTTGCTTTGCCTCACTTCGGACAGCTTCCACAAAATTGGTGTAATCTTCAGAGGAATAACTAGAGATATTCAAATCACAATTCAACATGCAAATACCATCACAACGACGCATACCAACATTCAAACCGAAATTGAAGTTAGGTCCAAGATGTTCCAGTTGACCACACAAGGCAAACCCACCATCAGTGAGCCCGCTAATGGTATGGATAAGTGAAGCTTGCTCAAATTAAACACCACTTTCCACAATTACTAACTACTTGCATGAAATGAAATCTACTTTACTTTAAGCTACTTCAAGATTCTAAGTGAATTGGAAGGACAAAGAAGCCTCACTAGCTACTCACAACAAAAGAAGAGATCACCATCAATGAAAACTCTTTTATTATGAAAGGGTTCACAACAACTTCTTACAAAGTATTCAAATGGAAGACTTTCCTTCCTTTTCAATCTAAGCTAAACTATCAAACTCTGCTACCTTCCATTCTATCAATCTCTCTCTATTCCTTCTCTGCTATTCTAATGAGGTACAAATGAGGGGGGATGCCCCTTTTATAGCTGGCCAAGTCCAATGGACGACTCAGATTACAATCAGATGGATGGCTCAGATCATGCCACATAAACCCTAACCCTAAAAACCGCCACCAAGAAGAGGGGTAATAAATGAGCAATTAATGTCCTATTGTGACCTTTTCACACATCGCCCCATTGCAAATGGGGACCCCCTGTTTTTGCTTTTTTGCCTTGGCGTCGCAACTGCTTATCACTTGTCTTTTTACAATGAGGTCATCATTTTGAGGGTTTCAAGTCAGTCTTCTGAGAGTCATCTGAGCCAAGTTAGTAATCCATGCTTGAATCAGTGCGTAAATGTCATGGAAGTGCTCAGAAGGCCCAGGAAACGAAGATCGCCTGTGCATTCGGCCAATTCTGACACTTCCTATTTTTTAGGGAATCTGCTTTTTCGCTTTTTTTCATTTTTGGCATTTTTGGACCAAACGAGGTTGCCTATTTTTTAGGGTTTTGCTTTTTCTATTTTTAGAAAGTTTCTATTTTTGGAAAAGGTCTCGAATTCCAAAAATCCACTCAGAAGTTCGAAAAACTCGATAGAACTCTCAGAAAATCAAAGAGAAAATTGAAAAATCATTGAAAATTCTGGGAAAATCAGTCCAAAATCAATCAGATCTGAGCAAAAAAGCACTGAAAAATCAACCCAAAAAGAGTGAAATTCATGAAAATCTGGCTAAGTCTGAGAAATTCGCCACCATGAAGAAGGTCCTTGAAAGGAGGGACGAAGGAAGGAATGTCTGGAAGTCTTCAAAGTCCGCCCAGCACTAAGGAGGGGATGGCAAGGACTATGAAAGTCCGCCCAGCACAAAGGAAGAAATGTCTAAGACCCTCTAAAGTCCGCCCAGCACAAAGGGAGTAAATGCCAAGACCTTCCAAAGTCCGCCACACTTTGGCAAGAGGTCTTTGAACTCCGCCCAAGCCTTGAGGGGTTAGGAAAACACCCTTGGAAGTCCGCCACACACTTGCCAAAAGGTTGGAAAGTCCGCCTAGGCACATGGGGAGTAAAAAAATTGAAAATTTCACTAAGTATTGGTGCCTAGCAAGGAAAATTTCGAAAATTAGCCTAAGTATAAGAGCCTAAAAAGGTGGAGAATCGAAATTTTGGCTAAGTGTTGTAGCATTTCCAAGAGATAAAGTGTTCAAGAGATAAAGTGCTAAAAGGTTTGGAAGTCCGCCATGTTCAAAGAGATGATGTCCAAGACCATAGAAAGTCCGCCCTCACCTTGTCCAAGCACTTGGAAAGTCCGCCATGGTCTATGAAGGGAGAAAATTACAATTTTTGCTAAAGTGTTTGGTGCCTAGTCAAGAGAAATTCGAAAATTTGCCTAAGTATAGAGGCCTAAAGGGTGGAAAATCAAAATGTTGGCTAAGTGTTTTGACATTTTCAAGAGATAAAGTGCTAAAGTTTGAAAGGAGAATGCTAAAAAAAGTTTGCTATGGCATGTGGAAGGTGGAAAAGACTTGAGGAAGTCCGCCTAGGCTATGGCAAAGGGAATAAAATGAAGTTCGCCTAGCATAAAAATGGGAGAAAATTAAAATTTGCCTAAGTGTGGATGTCTGGAGAAAATAAATTTGGCCAAGTGTACAGAGAAAAGGTGCAAGGCGAAGAGGTAGGAGAGCTCGTCCTTGGCCAGAAGGGATAAAATTTGTCGAGAGTCAAGGAAATTCGCCTAAGAAAGGCATCCAGACAAAGACTGCCTAAAAAAATTCATCCGAGCAAGAAGAAAAATTGACTTTGGCAGAAGAAAATGTGCCCGGTGCAATTAAAAATTTTGCCATGGCAAGGAAAAATAAGGATCTGGCATAACATTTGTCGACAAAATGGCTAGAATTTTAACATGGCTAGACGAAAATTGGAATAAATTTGGAAAATAAACTTTTGGCCAAAAAAAAAAAAAGGAGAAAGATCGAAATAGCCATGGGTCCAACACGAACGGGTTGGAAATAAATTAAAATATTTTAATATTTTAATAATTTATTTCCAAATACTTAAAAATATAAAATGTCTTGGACAAAATAAGGGATGGAAAGGCAAGCAAAGTTTTCCCAAGGGTGGATGTCCAAGACAAGTGCAAAGTCCACCTGGACAAGTGTCCAAGACAGTTCAAAATCCGCCCTCAATCATGATTGAAAATATTCTAAGGCATGAAGTGCCTCAAGGGAGATGAAAAATGGCAAGCTTAGTGGAAGGTCCGACCTATCTCTTGGCAAGAAATCTCTAATTCCGCCTTACCTTGGGAAGATAAATGGAAAGAAGTTCTCAAAGTCCGCCATGCACTTGTCCCAGGCTTGATGAAGTCCGCCCAGCCAAGGAAACTCAAAGAATTGGCTAAGTAAAACTTCAAAAATTTGGAAAGGCACCAGTGAAGTCCGACCTTGCTCAATGGGTGGATGGCACAAGAAAGTCTGACTTTGCCCAAGCACATCATGTCCAAACCTTTACAAAGTCCGACTTTGCTTGGAAAAGGTATGTCTGGACATCCATAAGATCCGCCAAGTACAATGGCAAACATGATGCAAAGTCCGACCTAGACCAAGAAAAGAAATGTCAAAGTGTTGAGAAAGTTCGACTTCTCCCTAGAGATGTTTGTCCAAAGTGGCTTGAAGTCTGACTTAGGCCGAGAGAGAAAACATCCAAGCTCATGTGAAGTCCGCCCAAGGAGAGGATGAGAAAATTAGCTAAAACTCAAAAAATTGGCTTAGTGTTGATACCTTGGGGAGAAGAATTCACTAAGTGTTGGACATAAAACAGAGGAATAAAGAGGAAAAGTAAAGAAGAAATGAATAAAATCCTTAGCACAAGCCAAATTCAGAATTGAAGAAAAATCCACAGGCAAAGTTTGTTCGAGCATGGAGATGGCCAAAACCTTGGCTAAATGTTGAATGGTCCACATGAAGGTGTTACAAAATAGCCAAAATTTGGCTAAGTATGGGAAATACTTCACAGAGGAAATTCCAATTTCCTCCATTGTGGCGACAGCACAGAGGCATTATTCTCCAAATTCTAGGCACTTGAAAGAGGCAATCAGGACAACTTCTTGAGGGATTTCATCTCCTAAAGAATTAAAAACAAGCTTCCAATCAGAATCAGATGGTGACAAGAAGAGTGTTCCAAACACATCTCCATACTTAGACATTTTCTCGACACAAATTGGAGAATTCAGAGAGGAAATCCCAAGGAATAACATCAACCCAGTTCAAGCAGGAGGAATTTCTAAGCAACCAACTTCAAGTCCAGACACCTACTCCAAGGGGAGACTTCCAGACCTCAAAGATTCCAGTACAGGCAAGAAGAAGAAATCAAAGTCTCAAAAGGAGCTCCAAGATCTAAGTTAGGAAGGAACAAGCGCAAAGGACAGAGTCATCGGCAGGGAAAATATTCTAAGGCAAGCACGTGGAAGAAAAACAAAGCAACCACGAAAGGCATCCAACACGCTAAGGTGGCACCTCGTCATCTTCCAACCAATCAAATTGTTCCAAATCAACATGCAACAACTTTCTATTTTATTGTTGGTTTATATTTAGCAAAAAGGACAAGTGTCCTCAAATGAAATTTTCTCATTGGTCGAAAGTGACAAACCCTAATTAGGGTTTTATTTTGTAATCTCGGCCGTTGATTTGAAATCAATCTTGGCCACTAAATTGTAATTGGGGAGCCTATAAATTGAGCTCGCTCCCTCATTTGTAAAGGGTGGAGACAGTATATGAGATTGTTGCATTGAGACTATTTTGAATAATAAAAGCTCTTATGCATGATTTGCTTTGAATAACTTTTATTGTCAAATAGTAAGCGAGGTTGCATATCTTCTTCCGCCATAGATTAAAGTTAGCACTAAGTTAAATAGAATTTGCTTTGAAAGTTGGTTAAGTGAATGAGAGATTGATCGTATTGATTCAATGGTGAAGTAATGCTCATACTTTCTTCGAATGGATGATTTGCATTCGATGCATAAAGTTAGCCTGAGCTTATAATCGTGGAAGCTTAACTTCAGCCTCATTCGAGGTTTGAAAATCATTATCACACCCCTTGAAGATTGCACCCATTTTGCGTATGTTGTCCTGCAGGAAGCGAAACAAAGTGCGGTTTATTCCCTTCACCGAGTCTTTACTGTCTCTCAAATTCCTAGGCATAGAATAGATTCTCTGAACCCTTATCCTTTTGCCATTTTTTTTGAGATCCAAATTGAAAGTTCTAATTGAAGAGAGCCTTTAATGATAAATCCGCCTAAGTCCCAAACTTGTGAAAAGTTCTTTGATGTAAGTCCCCTTGTTTATTACCAGCAAATCACAACGCCCATTGAGCTTATCCACACGTCAAGACCTGACAAAAGAAACCTTGGAATCGCCATATGATCTTCTCGCAATCTTAGCATACGCAGTGGTTTTTCAAGAGAGGATAGAGTGTCTTTGGACATTTTATTCTGTGTGTTCGGTGGATGATAAAACGTACACCAACATGTCCACCATCCTCTTAGAAGATTCTCATCCATTGTCCTTCTCTTTGACTACAAATTCGATGAATCTGGCCGACTGCTTCAACTTCTGAACTGGCATGGCATGCACGTTCAATCCAAACTCCAAGATGGTTACATTTTTCTCCTGTTTGATGGTGAATTTCCTCCTTACTGTCACTGCATCTTGAGTTGGGTGCATATTGGGTCTTCGAAAAGAAATTCCAACACTTAGCCATTTTTTTCAACATCTCCCTTCATGATATCTTGCAAAACAGAAAGAAGGGCATCAAAACGTTTATAGTATAAATTCACTTCACTTACCTGATTTTCATGCTATGACTTCCAAGGTCTGAGTGATCTCCGGATCAGATAGGGTTCATCATTTTTCTCTAGCACAACTTTTTCCTTCAAATTCCTCATGCTTTAGAATATTTTCACATCATCATTCATCCCCCTTAGGGCACATTTGGAGACTTGAGCTTCCATTTTCATTCCTTAGAGAATTTCACCCATCTCATACTCCTTGGGCAAACTTTGCTTCTTTTGCATTTTGAAATTATCTCATCTTCACTCTGGCTTGGAAAAATCATTCCCCCATAAAAATTTCATCAAAAACATCTACCTGTTAGGCACCATAGAAAAGTTGATCACAGAGACTTAGGCATTTTTCCTTAGGAAATTTCTATTTCATCTAGGGAATTTCATAAAAGCAGGCGCCCATTAAAAATCTTCATCTTAAGATCTCTGGCAAGGTGTGGAAAATTTTAAAATCACATCCTTGTTGAAAATATCCAATACCTAGAAGAAAATTCCCCTTAGAAAATGCAGAATTCATGTGTATATAGACGAAGGGGTACATTTAATTTTTTAAAATTTTCAACCTTTGAAAAATATTTCCTTCCTAAGTTTTATTCACCTCTCTTCCCCTGGAGCGTACTTTTCCTTTTGGACACTTAGGAAGTTTTCCAATTCATCCTCCTCAAGCTGGGCACATTTTCATATGTCCACTGCTAGTTTATCCATGCCTTAGACAAATTTCATGTCTTCATTCCTAGGTGGGCGCATATAGGGGGTCCTACTTCCATTTTGTGCCTTAGAAATTTTTCTTCTTCTTCATATCATGTTGGGCGTATTTGCTAGTGTATACTGCCAATTTGGAGGACTTAGAATATTTTCCAAACCTCCTCCTCTTTAGGGCGCATTTAGGAGGGTGGCAAGGAATTCCCACACTTATAACATTCTTTCATCTTGCCTGGTGGAGTGGGCGCATTTGGGGGGTCCAACAGGAACTTTTAATAACTTAGAAACTTTTTACTTAACCATCACCAACAAGGGCGCATTCAAGGGGGTTTGCAGGAATTTCCACGCCTTAGCATATTCTCCATCTTGCCTTGTGTGGTGGGCGCATTTCAAGGGGTAAGGAGGAATTTCTCACACTTAGAAAATTTCACATCTTTCAGCCAACTTCACCTTGGGCGCATATGGAGGGGCCTGCAGGAACTGTCAACACTTGAAAACTTTTTTCAAGCCTCATGTTATGCTGGGCACATTTAGCGGGGTCAACAAGAATTTTTGACACTTAGAATATTTTTCATCCTTCAGCCAGCTTCACCTTGGGCGCATTTGCTAGGGGGAGGAGGAATTCTATGCCTTAGAAACTTTTTTATCAACCTCCTCCATGTTGGGCGCATTTTGGGGTGTGTACAGGAAACTTTCATGCCTTGAACAAATTTTTTTGCCTCAGCCACCAACCAACTTGGGCGCATTTGGGACCCTCTACAAGAATTTTATGCCTTAGAATTTTTTTTTGAACATCTTCATCACAAGGTGGGCGCATTTCATGGGGTCTACAGGAATTTCAATGCCTTAACAAGTTCTTCCTCCAGCCTGCTTCAAGTGGGGTGCATTTAGGGGTCTGAATTTCCATTTCCAGACTTAGGCAAAAATTTTCATGTCTCTTGCCTAGCTTTCCATTTTTAGAAAGTTCTGGTGCTCCTGTGATCTTCATGGATTCTCAATATTTTCAAGACTTGACTGTGGCTAACCCTGACCCTTGTGAGGTAACTATCGCGTTCACACTTGTCATCTGTGCTGACCTGCTATTTATAGCCCTGTTTTAGAGGTGATTTACTATAAATAGTAAGTGCTCAGATTGCGCTCAAAGTTTACCAGTGGATAGCTTGAAGGATGCTGATCGTGATGGGATACATCGGTTTTTGAAAATTCTGGCGTCTTACCCCTCATTTTGAGTCCCGAAGCTGGAAACCCTAATTTGACTTGCATGCACCTCAAATGACCTCCGTTTGACCCCGTTTCAGTTGCATGTCGCTTTGTTCGTGATACTGATGTGCTGGGCAGTTGCAAGAGTGATCTTGCTAAAAATAGTAAGTGTCTGAAAAAGTGACCGATCAGCTGTCGAATGAGTTTGCATGTCACATAGCCCGAGAGATCTCAAAAGACCCAGAAAAACCCAGAAAAATGACCAACATGCGAGCACTAGCTAAAAATAGCAAGTCCTTGAAAAGTGATCAATTCTGCTTGCATGTTACCTCGTTGCGTAGCTGTCAAAAAACCCACAAAGAATATCCAAACATGCGTCGAAAAACCCTACATGCAAACCTTAGAAATGGCTCATGAAGCCGAGACTGCTAAAAATAGCAAGTTGTCCATTTCAACTCAAAATTTGCAGGCAGGTAGCTAAAGGTGCTTGGAATGCAATGTAGCAGTCGGAATTTTCATTAATGCTGAGAAAATGTTCAAATCAGGTACTTACTAAAAATAGTAAGTTGTCAGAATTCAGTGAAAATTTAATGGGCACCTGTCTGAAGCCATCTGACTACAACGCCAAGCTTAGATTTCAATCTGCTAGCCCAAATTAAACTCAAACTGGCCTGAAGATTGCAAACCCTAATTCTACGAACTTAGCCAAAATTTCAAATTTAAGTTCAAAGACGGGCACATCCCCAGAAAGACAGACGAAAAAGAGAGGGAAAGAAGAAAAACAAAGCCAAAAGACCCGAACGGAGCAAAAATTAGGGGGTCCTGTTGACGTGGTTTTTGTGACCGCACCAAACAGCAGAACAAAAATAGTTTGGGGCTACTCTGTTCTCTCTTGATCAAAGTATTCCGTGTGCTAAGATTGCGAGATAAATCACACGTTCAACTCCAAGGTTCCTTAAGTGCGAATAGACCCAGTTTGGTTGATGTGTATTGATGTGTTCTTACGAGGGGACTTACACAATTGTTCAGATTTCTTGCAGTCAGCAACTGGTATATGATTTGAAGGGGATTCTTGCGTGTATGATTTGGCAATGTAGTACGTTTTCCTAAAGCTAATCAGAAATATGCGGAAAGTAAAGAGTATAGGGCCTAAGAAACTTATGTTCTATTCTAAATGCAGGATATGTGGAGCTTCGTTTTAGTAGACTTCAACCAAATTTCACCTAGCCTCACGTCGGACAGCTTCAGCGAAATCAGTGCAATCTTCAAAGGGATAGCAAAAGATGTTCAAGTTATAATTTAACATACACACACCATCAAAATGACGCATATAGGTATATAAACCACAACCGAAGTTAAACTCAAGGTAATGTCCAGTTGACCACGCAAGGCGAACCTATCATCAACAAGCCGCTAGTGGTATGGAATGAAAGAAGCTACCTCAACAAAAATGCCACACATCAAAGTAAACTAATTGCATGAAAATTACGCTACTTGGATACGAAAGGAAGAAGAGACCTTGCTAGCTATTCATGACAAGATGAATTCCACCAACAATGAAAAGATCTATTATCATGAAAAGTATTACACAACAATCTCTACAAAAGTTTTCAAAGGGAAAACTTTCTTTCTTCTCCACACTATGCAAAATGTCTACAATACTCTACTCTCTAGCTCTAATGCTAATGTCCAATCTCACACAATGTCTACTGTCTAATTGAGATACAAATGAGGGGGACTCCCCCTTATATAGCTAGCCAAGTCCCAAAAGACGGCTAGGGTTACAATTAATAGAGTGGCCAGAATCGTGCCACCTCATCCCTAACCCTAAAAACTGCCAGAATAGGGAGTGGTACATTAAATGAATCAAAGATTCCCACTCACTCCCAAAAATAGTAAAGGTAATAAATGTCCACATTCAGTCTTCTAGAAGATCCTCGTCCAGTAGTGCGTTCCCATTTGCCTTCTCTCTGACTGCCAACTCCACGAATCTACGAAGTACGGCCTCAACCTCCTGAACCGAAATAGGTGGAACACAATCTAGCTGAAACTCCAATACTGTGACTGAATGTTCATGCCTTGTACAAGATTTTCTCCAAGCAATCAAGGAGTCCTGCGTGTTCTGGATCAAAGTGGAGAAAGTAGAAGTATTCTCGAAATCATCCTGTACGAAGGTCTTAACATCTGAAAAGAAAGGCACCAGCCTACCCCTCAAATTATCAACATTCGCCTCCTCTGGATTCAATCGACTAGCAAATATGGCCTCGAAAGTATTCTGAACTCCATCAATGATATTGGCCATAGCTTTATGTATCCTGGCTGAATCCGCCTGTGCAGCATCGAAGAAACCACGCCCCATGATTGCTGAAGAATACCATCTAGAGAAGTCATACCTGTCATTCTCCTGAATGACACCTCCATCAACCAACAATCGCAACGGAACATGTCTCAATACCTCAAGACGCTGAATAACTTTGCTTTGATAGATTGAAGCATCGCCCCAAGCATGATCCACCGCATCCATCCGTGTCAAAATACTAGAGGCCTGCTGAAAAGCAGAAGCAAGGTCCTCCATAAACGTCTCTGTCTCAACACGAACTCCTGTGACCCACTTATCTGCCTCCTGTGCCATCTTTCCTAACTCCATCAAGCCGCTGATCGACTCTCTAGGTATCTCCACTGGAGGCTCTATCACCGGAATATCCTGCCCTCGAGAACGAGACAATTGCTGTACATATCCAATTAAGGCCTTGTGTTCTCTTTTCAACTTCTTATACTTCCCTTCTTTCTTGAATAACCTATCTTTGAGGGCAAGGTAGGAGTTATCACACTCCTCTACAATCTGCGCACCAGTGGGGCGTCCCAAATCCAGAGTCGTGACCACATAATTCTCAGGTACTGCTTCATTTCGGTCACACTCAACTCGTGGCACGGCCACATGAAGGGTGTGAGAGCCATCCTCTTCAGTGGATATCTTCGAAAATTTTCTTGCTTTCTTCTTCGGTGGAGGTGCACTGATCCTGTTCAAAAATTCCTCCATTTCAACTGCTGGATCAAGCTCCTCATTGGGGCTTCTCCTCATTCTGTCCTTAAGCCAACCAGGCACATCATACTGTATATCGAAAGGCTGCTGTTCCTGTGCTTCTACCTCTCTAACTTGCTCAACTTCTTCATCATTCTGGCGAGGTTCATCATCCTCAAGTGGCTGAGTGTCACCTGAAACTATATCATCATCATTGTTCATGGCCACCTCTAATTCCTGCTGAAACTGAGGGTCAGTAATAGTCCCCTCATCATCCTGCTGATCAACCCTAATAGGTGCATTGACGCTTTGGCCAATCGACTCTCTCCGTGGAGGCTAAATATTATCCTGTACCACTTGCACCTGATTCAATGCGTTCCTCTGATCAGCGAACAAAGAGACCTCCTGGATACTTGGAGAATGTGTCTCCAATGGTGATGCAACTGTAACTCGTGGAGGCTCTGGCTGAGTAGGCTCCTGTCGAACTATCTCCTTCTTTCTGGGCTCTGGACCTCGTGTAATCTGTTTCTTTCTGCCTGTGGTGAGCGTCCTGTGATCTCCCATCATATTGTAAGTCAAGGCAATTGACCTACTCTTCAACCTGTTTACTCGCCTATCAACCCAAGCTCTAGTGAATGTCAGGACAGGAATAGAAAGTGTGTCCAAATCAGCAATCTCAGGCTCTGACCAATCTGGAGGTGGAAGTGGAGTATCTCTAACTGCTGCATAGTCGGGATGGACAACGTCCATATCCTCGTTCACCTGGTCTGGAACCGGAACCACTTCACACTCCCTGATCAAAGTAATAGGCAACCGAGAAAACATCCTTTTCCTTACTTCAATCTCTTCAGCTGCATCAGCCCAATAATCCTCTATGGTGGCCTTATGTTTAAACTCCTCTGACAGTACCCACTTGATGTTATGATGTGGATCGTAGTGCTGTCGGCTAATATGATATGAGAAATGATAAAATTGAAGTTCACTTTCAGCCTCTCTAGCTGCCTGTATCGAAGGACACACCTCATCCGAGTTGCCCATGACAACTGGAAATTCTACCCCTCCCTTCTTCTTCTTCTTTTGAATCTTATCAAAGGCAAGCAATTGCCTAGATATTTCTAGCATTAAAACTCTATCTGTTGCGTACTTAGGCAGCCTATATGGGTATGATGAGAAACCTTGCAGCCTAATATAAGAAAATTTCGGAAACTATATAAACCAGCACCCATACCTTTCAATCAACTCCTGAGCTTCCCTCGAGATTCTGTGATGTAATCGCTCCTGAAGCAGCCTCGTGATATACATGGTGAAGAAATCGTTTACACGCTTGTAGTGAGTTGTGCTTGCCAAATGCAACTGTGGACAGGCATCATATATCTTGAACTGATGGGAGCCACAACCGACAGGTTCCTTGTAAGAGATCCCCCTGTACTTCGTCATGCGTGCCAACATATAAATGATGTAGGAGCTCATATAAAATGTCTTCGTTCTTCGGAGGCCCAGGAGCTGCTCGTGCAAATTATCACTTATCATCTCGGCCCAATTGACATAATCCTTTCCTTCTAGCACGAGATTGATGTAATAAAACATCCAAGGTTCAAAAATGAAGGACTGTGCACAGCCACCAACCCTGCTCAGCATCATGATGAGGTCACAATATTCCTGCTTCAAGTCATCCGCTATGATCTGTTTTGACAACTTTGCACGAGAAGGCTTAGGAGTGCTCATCCAGTGAGTGTTAATTGTCTTCGTGCATCTCTCAAATGCAGAAGCATACATACGCTCAGCTTGTTCTCTGGATTTGTGTTGTACCCAAAATTAATTTTTTGGCATTTTGTATAAATTGAGCTAAATCTTGTTAAAATGCCATGTTAAGTCAGTTTTAGGTCAAATCAATCATAGAATCTTGTTGGGTTTCTGTCAAAGAACACATGCAAAATTCTGAAAATTTGAAAATTAGGGTTTTTCGCACCTATTTTTAGGGAAACCCCCGAAAATAGGACCTTCCCAGAAATATTCGAAAATGATTTTGATGGGATTAAAAGACTTCACGATCACATTGGTCAAGTCAGAATCATCAAAAGACATGTTTTACTCTGGTGGGTCTATTTCTATTTTTCAGGAACAAAGTTAGAACCTCTGCAGCCATTAATGGCAGATTGGCCAGTACCAGGTGCTGAAAGCTAAGCTTCAAAAGCTTCAACGACGCAACCATGGCGGAAAAGGTCAAAAATGATGCTGTTTGATGAAGGAGATTCCTGAAAGTGAAAAAGGTCAAAATTTGACTAACTCTGGAAACGTTACGAAGGAGAGAACTCAAAATGCTGAAAAGAGCCTTTTTCAAGCAGGGGCGCCCATGATCTTTGAGGGTCAAATGCAGTCAGTAAGATCATCCAAAGCAGTCATTATCGACGTTTGATTGCTGACTCAACAGTGAAACAAACATCCAGATCATCCGATGAATAGATCACTAACAACTGGCGTAGCGAAACAAAGAAGCTGATTGAGGAAATACCGAGAAACCGCAGTTAACGACAAAGTTATAGGAAAAGAGCCTTTTTCAAAAGAAAGTAGCCCGCTAACTCTTGACAGCGGAATCAGCGATAAGAAATGACAAAGGCTTCCCGGGATAACCTTCGGCCCAAGTAGATCTCGAGAAAGCATAGCTATAAACACCAACGCGGCAGGCGACAGCGGATATCTGGATCAAAGTAGACAACTTTTCGGATAAAGATGATCGAGGCCAAAAGGTAAGAGCGCCCATTTCAAGGAGAGCCAGCAGATAAAGGAACCTAAAATAAGATCCGGGTTTTAAATTGATCATTAGAGTAGCCGAGCGAATTTGGGTACACGATGAAGCATCAAAGCGAAATCATGCGACTCTCGATCCAGCGAAATCAGTCAAAGCACAAAGAGGTCATTTCAAAAGGTTGAAGAAGCGAAGTTTGAAAATTCACTAAGGCATTAACAAAAAGCTGCTCCTTGGAAAAGGCGCCCATCCTTTTGAAGACCTAAACTCAACTTTTCATCAACGTGTTTCCCAGGCACTACTTTTCAGTTTGGATCCAGCTCCGCAGTGAATGTGTCCGTGACATCTCAGGATCAACAGACAACGCTTGATTCAGGATCAAACAGAGGACTTTCAGGAGAGAAAATATTTAAAAACTTGCAAGAAAGCAAAAGGGACGCCTAAAGAAGTCAAGGGTCAATTTGTTGACTAAGTCAAGAGCTTTCTGAGTTAAAGTTGGCTAAAACACTCCACGATTGGTGGAAATCACCTTTTCAACTTTAGATCAAGCCAAAATCACCTTTTGAGCTTGAGTTAGGTCCCCAAAATTTGTGGATCTGAAGCTTAAACATATATATTCAAGGTGAAGGCATCCCATTTCATTATTTCATTGCAGGTTAAGAGATCAAGATCAGCCACAAGCTCTCAAGGACGCCATTAGAGATCTGAACAAGGTTTTCATCAGTTCTTCAATTTTCTTGCGGATCGGCGAAGAGTTGCTGTTTTGAGGATTGGATCGAGAGATAGATTTTTTGTCGAGATAAAACTTCCAATCCATATACGTCTATTTCTCTCTTCGGTCTTAGGTTTTTCTTGCATTTGGCCGGAAAAGCAACCGGGCTATATCGGTCGAGGATCAATTGGGTTGATTCAGCATTGACACCGGAAGAGCCATCTCGACAAATTTTCCAAAAATCCAGCAAACTTGCTGCTATTTTTGGGGGTTTTCACCAAAAAAGTTTAGATCAAATTACACGAGGCGGGTTTGTTGACATTGAAGCGAACAAAAACCCATGTGCCAGATTTTCGGAGAAAAATAGCTGCCGTATTATTTTCAGGGTTTGAAAATCATGCAGAACTTGAAGTTCCAAGATTACGGTCAATCTTTAAGTTTTGAATATGCTCAGGTGCAATGGAACAAATGATATGAAACGGTGTAAAATGTAAATCAAATCAATTGAAATCAATCATTGAAATCGGTGGCTATCATCAATTCCTTCTGGTAAGGCTTGTATTAAACTTTGTATCAAGCATTACGAAATCCTACCACCGGAAATCGAGCGGATGGAAGAATTGTTTTGCGGTCCTAAAACCTCCGGGGATATAGAGCGGTGTTTTGATATTCCATCATGTCCTAACAGCAAAGTCATATCAGTGACGAAATGTGAGAAGGCATTTGAGACAGCTAAGGACAAATGTCAAAAGGTTATGGCTGAAAAGTGGCTAAAAGTGACAAAGGCAAGCTTGCCTAAGCCGTTGGGACGAGGAGAATGTAAAGATGAGTACGCAGTGTTAATCACTCTACTCAATAGAATCACTGGAGAAGAAGATGGTCGTCAATTCCAACCATGGATGTACTATATCATTGCTAAAATCATTGGCAAGAGGGAATATTATGACTGGGCCACTTTGATTAGTGACACACTCCACCGACAAATCACTGGGTATCTGGAAGCTCATAGGTTCCACATGTGCTCTTACCTGGTATACTTGATAGCCTTCAAAGGTGAATTTAGGTTATTGAACAATGTGGGAACCTTAGGTGTGCAGAAGGTTCACGAACATTTCGCACGTCTTGAGTTTACTCAAGCGGAGCGACACTTCAAGAAAACGAGTGATAACTTCATTATGCACACAGTACGTGAGCTTAACCATGAGATGCACGTGCGTATTTCACAGACAGCCAGAGAGGCAATGGCGGATTGGGCGGATTGGTTTATCCAATTCCCTACGTTCTCCTACATACGCATGTATGGCTACATTGGTCACCCCGCAATGCTACCAAGATACCCTTCAAATAGGGTAGTCTTCATGGAATTCCTGAGACAGTTGTCCGAGGTTCATGCCTACTTGCGCTTGAAGAGGAAGATAGCTGTTAACTTTCCTGTTGAGATGGGACTATATAGATGTGGATTCGCGGCAGATGCTAAGATGATGAGTCAGGAAACAGTGAGGTTTAACCTCAAGTATCTCATTGATAGAAGATCCTATGATCCCAGAGGACTCTATGCAGCACACCTTGAGCAACACTTGTCACATAAGTCTTCTATGGAAGATTATTGGGTAAATTGCAAAGACGAGTATGAAGTGCGAAGAAGGAACTACAGCAGGTTCAGACTCTCACAAATTGCTGATTTTATGTCAGCAGACATCGAGGGCCTGTCCAATGATGAAGGGGAAGTCACTCTCCCCTCATTCTTCGCAGATTCAGTTGACTCCCAACCGCTCCCGAGAGTGGATTGGTATGCCAAAGAAGACACATCTATAGAAGAAAGAACGAGTAGAGTGGTTAGAAATAGCCAACTCTATCTCGACAGCAAGAAATCAAGGAAGGTGATACCTCACAGAGCAGAGCCACCACAGGTTCAGTCTACACCACCTTCCACTTCAAAAAGGAAGCCTAGGCAGAAGCAATGGTGCAATCCTCCCCGAGGGATGAGGATGTCAAAGCCTAGAACACAGAGGACACCAGTGGAGAAAGCCACACATAGTCTTGGAATAATCACGGGTATTGCTGCCCCAGAACAAAGAATAGAGACTGCTACCCCTGTTTCAGCAGAAGTTATCACGGAGGAACCAGCTGCAGTAGTTGTTGAAGAACCAGTGGCTGAGCCAATGGCATAAGCAACAATAGTAGAAGCAGCAGCAGAAATGGTGCCTGTTATGGAAATAGAGCCGCCAATATCACCAGTATCACAGTAGACACAAGTCCTCATCGACTTGGATTCGCCACCGAGAGACATTGCTCCAGCACAGTCTCACACATCTAGCATTCAAGGGCCTCACGTCCCTCCTAGCGAAGTTCGCCGAGATTCTATTTGGCTTGAAGGCTTCCTAGGAAGAAAGAGGGAAAAACCCTCATATGAACTTGACTTTACCTAATTCGACCACGTCCCACAAGACACGTCGGCGAAGAAGTTAAAGAAACAAGTTCACATAGAAAGGAATGCAGAGTGTGAGATCATCATAGAGACGGCCGCTCCACCAGTAGAGAAAAGCATACACGAGGTCCAAGTCGAAGACTATACTTTGTCTCAACTTAACCTTGGGAAGACTACACGACAGGTGGAGGCAGACCTTCTTGGAATAGCTTCGGTGAGCGTACAAGAAAGGATGGCAAAGGATGGTAAAGAAAAGGCAGCCTTAAAGGCTGAAAATCAGAAACTGAGGTCTTACATAACCAGCTTGATACATGGCACACCCAACGTCTCAGCCCTACCAACAGGACTACTAGACCTCCCCGCCGAACAAAATCATCGGCAATTGATAACATTCGGCAAACACTTGAGAGATCAAGTGGAAGAGTTTGTTCTCAAAGGTAGATGTATACTGGCAAACCTATACCAGTTACGGGATAGAGCACATGGACTTCGTGCAGAGATCCAACAGTCAGAACAAAGGATTGCAGAAAAGAGGCTTGAAGACGAAAGCACAATTGCAGATTTGCAATTGGCATATCAATCAGTATACTCTGAGGAAAACAAGCAACATCTTTTTGCTTGGAAGTAACAATTGGCGTACAAGGTGAAAGCCTATGACGCTCATTCAGTAGAGTTGATTGATTACAGACGGGTAGTTGCCACTATTATCAACTTCGCAAGAATGTTGGTGATATCTTTCCCTTGCATGGAATATCAGTGTGAGGGAGGAGAATACGTCGAGATGGTTACTGTACAGAACCAGTTCAGGGATGTCATCCGTAGTACCTTTCTTGATGATCCAGATGGTTGCAAGCTGGCTAAGGTAGCAGCTTTATCAACCAAGTTTGAAGAGGCAGCATCTCAGTGTATGGAATTCGGAAATCAGCTCACAATGGGTGAGGTTATGCTACGACGCCACGTCATCATTCTACAAAGCATTAATTCCCCAGAAGCTGATGAAGTCAATCAATGGATAGAGACACTGCTGATTAGTGGCGAACTATAAATGCACCAAAGGACACCATACACCCTCCAAGTGGCATTCATGAGACTTGAGTTTGAGTTGATGCTTCTTTCCAAGTCAACTCAAGATGATATTAAATGTAGTTGGAGTTAACTTGATGCTTCTTTCCAAGTTTAACTCCACTTTCCTTAAATCATGCATTGTCAGATCCCACTGATTAAGGATGTCTATTTGACTTCCATGATTTATGGATCTTAGATCTCCCCTAAATGTGGATGTCTATTTTGGAGGGATACTTTCATTAAAGTTTACCTTTAGTTTACTTTCAGTCAACTGAAGTAGTTTCCAGTTGACTCTTTGTTGATTTTCAGTTAACTGAAGTAGTTTTCCAGTTAACTGCTTGTTCCCCCCTTTTAGGAATAAATCTTGCTAATTGATTGGCAAGAACTCATTGTTAACTCAAGGAGATTTTGGGGTTACCCACTCCTTTGAGTTCTATAAATAAGAGCCTTGGGCTCATTATTTGTTTAACTTTTACTTGCTATGCAAAATTGCTGCGCCATTGTTGCCAACAACTTTGAAAGCGGATACTTGTTCACTCTTGGATGAGAGTTCGTTGGTTGATTGTAACTGTGCATGATTTCGTGCCTTTGCCTTCCCAACTTTTGTAATTCGTTGATAAAGCATTGAAGAAGAATATCAGAAGGTGCTTGCATTTTGATCATCTTATTTGAGTTATGTCTACGTCTTGTATCTAAATAGCTTGTTGTTTCATTTCCCTCCTCGGATAGGAGCCCCTCCTCCTTGGATATTTGTTATTGACGGTTATCGTTTGATGTTGTTTAATGTATTGACTTTCAAGCTATACTTCGGATAGGAGTCCCTCCTCCTTAGCAAGCTAGTCAGCCAAGGCATCGTAAATTTTGTTGTTTCTCGTGAACTATTTCCTAGCCCATACCTTGGATAGGAGTCCCTCCTCCTTGGCAGGTCTCAGATCTAGTTTACCGTATAGAGTGTTTTCTTGTACCAACCTTATCCCGGTGTATACCCGAGAGTTCAGAGCCTTGGTCATATTCTCAGGAGACGGCGAATTCAGGTGATCCAACCATCCCATTCCCGCTCCTTTACCCTCATGCTCTGTTTACCTTGAAGGTATTGGATAGATAAAAGCTAGTTAGTCGTAGTTGAGATTTGCAGAAACCAGAGAAAAAGCTTAGCTACGGCGCATTTGTGTTTGTGCACCCTTGTGTCCTGCTGCTGAAGCATAAAAAGATACGAACTTTAGTTAACATTTCCCTTTCCTACGCATTGCTCCCAGCAGAGAGGAACTTCTCCTCTTTAAATAACGAAGAAGTGTTGCAAAACATTTGAAATAGCTGAACGTTTACAATCAGCACTCCAGAGGTGCTAATTTAAACACCAACAATTTGTAAACCATATTTCTGTGCACCAGGATCCCGAAAGCCTCACCAATGGCCGCTGGAGTAAGATTTGCTAGCACTTGGCCATCGAGTGACATGATTGACCGATGATCCTTCTCATAGTAATTGGCGCACTCCATTATCAGCTCCGAGCATTGAATGGCTGGTGGAAAACCAGCAGCTGCATATAACCCACTTCGAACAATATTGTGTGAAGTGGTCGAAGGCCGATGGCTTCCAATGCCCAACATCCTGTTCTTGAAGGTCTCCAGGTTGACGGAGCCCAAATTGGTGTCTGTTAACTTGCCCAACTTTGAAATGAACTTTGATTCCGGCATGAACGTCTTACTCAGCTTCTTGATCACAGCTTGTCTGGATGCACCATTGTCCTTGCCAGTCGCCCTTGCCTCAGCCATTTGCAACATAACAAACATTCATCAGCAATTTAGTTTATAAAAATAAAACAAGACATTGCATAGGGGCTGTAGTCGACTTCTAGAAGCTGCAATAACTTTCTTATTTGCAAACCTCAGCTTCTTCTTCTTCAATAAATTCGAACTTCCACACTTAGAACAGATTTCTAAGTGGACTTTAGTGACTTCAGTTCACTACTCTTAATCAGCAATTTGAACTTTTATAACTTTGTATCAGCAATCAGCAATCAGCAAATTCACACTTTTAAAATACTCAGCAATATCCTTCACTTCCAGGCGCACTCCCAACTGGCAACTTCAACTTTAGCACTGAATCAAGCTTCAGCCACTACTCTAGCAAAGTCGTACCTTCTCTAACCAACAAGTGTGCACCTCTTAGATTCTTGGACCTCAGATTTTCAAGGCGTCCCTCCTAGCATTAGCAGCTTCAAGTTTCAACCAGCAACCAGCAAGGGGGCCCCTTCAGCAATGGCACTTCTCCAGCAATATTTGAATTTTCAATGCTTGCACTCCAACTCAAGGCGTCCTTGCAGCAGTCTCAGCAACTTCAACAAACTCAACTCCTCAGTAAAAAATTCGAATTCCTTAAGCCTAAGCAACAATTCACTGCAATGCTTCACTTAGAGCAAATTCGACTTCTTCAGCTGTGAAGAACAAGTGAGAAACCCCTCCATTTTATAGCTCAAAATCGAATTCTAGAAGGAGCCATTTTTAGCCAGTGCATTTAACTTCCACTACTCCACTTCAAGAATTCGAATTTTCCCTCTGGTATTTCTGACACTTGTCACCTGACGTCAGGAATCTTACTCTTCTAGAAACTTGACTTTGACTGGCATCTTTGAATTTATTTTCGAAGGATTTAATTTAAATTCATCTTTTTAACTCACCAGCCGGATCTCAGTCACTTGAATTCGATTTTTTAACTCTTCATCACCTCTGGAAAATTCATCTTCGAAGAATTCCAACAAAATTATCTAGGCAACTCATCTTGAATTCATCATTCGAAGAAATTCATTTTGAAAACACATTTTATTCATCTTTGCCTTAGAAAATTTTAAATTCTCCCCTAGGAAAATTCACAATTTGAGCACTGATTAAATTCTTCACTGAAAAAGTGTTGGCGAAGTGCGGAAGACTTGGAAATCCATCTATCATTGCGAATGTTCAGTACCCAGAAGAAAATTTTCTTCAGAATGCTTCGAATCCATGGGTACCCAACGAACGGGTTCATTTAATTTTTGAATTTTGAACCTTAGAAAAATATTATTCTATCGAATTAAAATCCATTCTTCGCCTGTGATCATCTTGTTGCTCTGACTTGAGAAATTTGAGTTTATCCTATATTATCATCCATCCTCTGGCTTCATCACTGAGAAAATTTTCCGGTGCTTCGAAAAATTTTGCCACCTTGAGTTCTAGGCGTATTTTCCAAAGGGAGAAAATATTTGCCTTAGAAAATATTCTAATCATCCTGCACTCTGAGGATTCGTCTTAGAAAATTTTTGCTCGTTCGCCAGTGGGAAAAATATCAACTTCACTTAGAAAAATTTTATTCATGCCTAACACACTTTATTTCTCATTCGCCATTTGCATTTTACTCCACACTTGCAAGGCAATTTTTTATTTGAAGTTCACACGCCTTAGAAAAATTCTCCAACACTTTAAAAATATTTCATTTTTTATTTAAGGCGCATAACACACTTGAGGAAAATCACGCCTTAGCCTTTTACTCTCAACGTTTCACATGCCTTAGAAAAATTCTCCAACACTTTAAAAATATTTCATTTTTTATTTAAGGCGCATAGCACACTTGAGGAATAAACTCAAAAAAATAACGCCCAATATTCATCACCTTTCACCACGCCTTGGAAAAAATCCTCTAAGACTTACCACCTTGGGCGCATTTTGCACTTGATGGAGGATAACGCCTAGCATTTACCTTGTGTTTACCACGCTTTGAAGCATCTTTCACCTTATTTACCACCTTTAACTCCACTTACTTACCTTTTACCACCTAAACTTGGGCGCATTTGAGCTTGGCAAGAGGATGACTTTTCAACTTCCCATTTTTGTCTTCACATGACCTTGTTTGGCCGCATTTTACCATGCAAGCAGGACGAGTTTCTTTGACCT
>VDFB02120643.1:0-13303 GCA_007258455.2 Sequoia sempervirens | reverse complement strand
AATTAATGACCACCTAGATAAAGTGAAAGTGTCTTATAACACTTTACAACACTCAAATAAGGTACACATTTAAATACATTTTATTAGAAAGGGGCTTATAAGGCTTAATTAAGCAAATACATCCTAGAAAAGTGTGAAAGTGTGTTACAACACTTTACAACACCCTTGCAAAGGATCAATTATGACATGTTTTAGTCCAATAAAGACCCTATAATAGTGTGAATGCGTACAACACATTACAACACCACTCCAAGACATTATTAATTCAATTTTAATGTCAATTATCATACCAAATAAAGAAAAAACCCTACATTTTCCATTACTACAATGGAGTAGTTGGAAAATATAAAATATTACGACTATTTTCAATTAAAATTGCGTGTTTGGCATTGACTACATCTTGAAACAAGACTGGTGGGTATTTTTGTGCAAAACAGCCTACAAATATACGCTTTGCGGCAAAAGCCAGAGCATAGCAGAGCATCTCACGTTCTATCTTAGATTTATGTGTATACCAGAAGTGGCCTTTTCCCTCAAAGCTTCCTCCGCCATGGGATTTTCTGTGGGTTTCCGTAACATCGCTATACCCAGAGTGCTGCTTTACTCAGCATCAGCCATGGCCTACATACACAACGCAATATGTTTGTTTCTTTCTGGCCTTGGACTGAGCAGGCCGCCACAAGACGAGAGCTATTTGTCGCAAGAATTACCAGAAATTTCCCCCACATCAGGGGAGATGATAAAATATAGGTTGCCTGTCATTAGACTCCGAAATGTTGCAGAGAAGGTAATTGAGAGCGAGGAGGATTATGTGTGTGCAGTCTGCTTGAGCTCTTTCGAAGAAGATGACGAAATCCGAGAGCTGGGCAATTGCTGCCACATATTTCATAGAAACTGTTTGGATAAATGGATTGATAACCATCACGATACCTGCCCTTCCTGCAGATGTCCTCTGCTTCCACCACCTGAACTTTCTGTCGATGGAGATGAACTGTTTTGAAAATTATTTCCTCAATGTTAGACTGTTTTATTTCTGAGCTTTTTACATAATAAATTTAAGTTTTAGAATGACTAAAACGAAGTGTTAGAGGTTCTAAACCTGGACTTAACAGTCTTGTTAAATCGGTTCAGTCGTACAACTGATTCTCGGTTGATTAAATTAGATATTAAATACATAAAATTTCCCGTTTCTCGATTAGAAATGTTTCCTACCAGTCGTAGATTCCGTTTTTTTCATGCTTTTATTGATTGAAAGCGAACTTTTGGGTGTCAACAAAACAAATCACTTTTTCATCGCTTTCAAAAAATGTAGTATGCTACGTTGATAAGAAATTATGTTTCGTCATATGCAAGGGAATAAATTTGTTTTCACATGTAAAAAGATTTAAAATGGTATATTTTTCTATTGTCACTTTCACATGATGCTATTTTGATTTGAAAGTAAGGAGTTTTATAATTTTGATATTAAAAAAGAAAGGGTGGTTTTTCATTATGTAAGGTAATAAATGAAAATCAGATTTGATAGAAAGGATCAAATATTTCTTATTTAAAATAATATCGGTTTTCTAATTTTCTAAGGCAATAAATTGAAATCCAATTTGATAGAAAGAATCAAATATTTATTATGTAAAATAATGTGTATTAGTAAAAATAAGATATTTATTATATTTTTGAATGTGAATGAAATTGTAATTTTTCACATCTAAAAAGACATAAGTGTATTGTCACTTTCATGTGTTGGTATTTTGATTTAAAAGGAATCATGGCACATTGATATTAAAGAACAAAGAATATGAATATGAATGCAATTGTAATTTTTCACTTGTTAAAAAGTCTAAATTGATATATTATTGTACTATCACTTTCATATGATGGAAATTTTGATTGAAAGGGAATCATTGTGCTTTGATATTAAAGAATAAGAGTGTTTTCCCACTTGAAAAATGAATCAATGTATATTGAATATTTCTTATGTAAAATAATGTGTAGGTTATTTTAAACAATTCAAAGTATTTTTTATTAATAAAAATAAGATAATCATTATATTTTTTAATGTGAATGAAATTGTAATTTTTCAGATGTAAAAAATATAAACGATATTCTCCTATACCCATGTGATGGTATTTTCATTTTAAATGAATCATGGTGCTTTGATATTAAAGAAGAAAGAGTGATTTCCCATTTCTTTAAGGAATAAATATAAATTGAATATTTTTTATGTAAAATAAAGTGTAGGTTATTTGAAACTATTTGATGTAAATTTTCTTAGTATAAATAAGATAATTATTATATTTTTGAATGTGAATGAAATTATAATAGTGAAATTTGTATATTTATGTCATTTTCAATTTAATTTTGTATTTATTTTTAAGTAATATTTTGATATACATAAATAGTGATAAATATCATGATTTTGTGTGAATGTATATTTGTTCTCTTAACCTTTTATACATGTAAATCAACATGCTCTTATACATTCATCTTATTTTCCCACTTATCATACCTATCTATGCACCTACCTCAATTTAGTTATTTCAACCTAGATTTGATTACTATACCATTTGAGGATGCATTTGCAATCTTGGGGGTGAAATTACAAAAAAAAACTTATTTGTAATAAATTTAAAATTTCATCATTTGAGAAAGATGACAAAGTTTGAGAGAATTGTACAATTGTTGGCACATTTCATAGATTCTTTTAGGATAAATGGAATGATAATCATTAGGATAATGAGATGAATATGAAGATCAAATATATATTTACAACAGTGTAAACATCCTAAACTTAGAGATTACTCTAATAAAGTAGAGAATTTGTGAAAACTTCTAAGTAGTTCACTAATTTTGGTTAGGGAAAGTTTGTAAAGATCTATCACATTTTATGGAATATTTTTAGAATATAATAACTTCCAACTAAAATTCAAATTGGGCTACCAAATTTATTATGTCTATACTTATTTTACTTAAAATAATTTGTGTCACAACTATTATTGTTTGAATGTATTCACTAGATATGCATATAGAATCACTTTAGTGTTAATTCACAAAAAAAAAATATTATGTACAAAATAAATGTTCTTACCACTTCGACTCAGACAAAGATTTTTTTTGTATATTCAAAATTACACTTTTGTAGATTTAAATATCTATTTCAAATAATATTAATTTTAAATATTTTATTATCATTTACATTTTGTTTCTTATCTTCACTAAAAATTAATCACACCTAAATATAATGTTAATTGTATTCAAAAGAAAAATCAAGTTACTATTTGTCAATAAAATAGAATAAAATATGATGAAATGGAAGAAAGATTATGTTTCATGACAATATAATAATTTTTTATCTCAATTCGATTGTTAAGATAAATTATGTATGTCCATAAAAATAATTATTTTTTAGTATTTGGGACTTTTAAGACTTGTGAAAAATAAATATTTATCTAAATGAAGAAAATAGAAAAGGACATTTACTATTAAAATACAAGATGTCTCACTAGCCTCATTCTTAATGTTCTATCAATAGATAGATTATATTTTAGCTTTACAAAGTAAAACTACATTTATTTTTTTGAAGTGTGTGTGCTAATAATGAAAATTCAAATATAAATATCAAAGAGGGGGCTACTTAGCTATGGTTGAAGTGTGTACTAATGATGAAAATTCCAAATCAGATTAATTTACGTTAAAAAAATGTTTCTTCTATATCATAAGAATTTATTGGATTTTATGTTCATCCTCTACTTTGTTAGGGATCAAGTTTGGCTATCTAGGTTAGACATATGATTGCAGACGCATCATAGAGCTTTAGATTTAACCTTCCACATAGTAAAACTTTTCTCTATTTTCTCCTTGAATAATCTTCATTTGATTTGTTACTTTAATTTAAGGGTTGATGTTATTAAGAAATGGCATTGAAGGGTTTTCCTTTCATCAATAGTAGACATACTCTAATAGACTACCAAGATTGAAGGATAGTAAAGAAAGAGCCTACAATGACACGTACATATTCTTTACTTCTTTCAAAACACCAATTCTAAATATATCGCTATTTAGTGACTCTTTAATTCTTTAAAATAATAGAAAATACTTAAAAATCAATGAATGATGAAATTAATATAACTAAATATCTTTAAATATTAAGAAAACATTGAATTAGCAAAACACAAAAAATTTAAGGCCAACTAACCAAATTTCCATTGAATATTAGAATAGGTCCACTTGAACGTCCGAAAAATATTTATGAGGTGGTTGGAAAATATAAAATATTATGACTATTTTCAATTAAAATTGCATGTTTGATGTGGTGGCCAATTGGCTCAGGGGAAAAAGGGCTCTGCAACTTGGTCGTGTGTGTGGTTTCCTATTTTGTGGGTGTCCTCAAGCACCCGTGGAGGAGGCTCGACCCTCCTCCATCATTTTGAATCATCATTTTCCAAACTTTTCTTTGTACTGTGCAATCTGGACATGGTATTATCTTTTGATCCAGTGAGGTGTGGTTTATGGGCTGCTCCCGTTGGTTTTCCTTTCATTCATGTTGAGGCATGTGGGTGATTGCATTGGGGATTTATTGTCATAATGAATGGGGATATGGTTCCCTGGTAAATTTCTTAAATGACTCAGCTTCTGGCAGGTCTGTTAAGTCTTTTAGAGATATTGTGGTGGGTGAGTGTGAGTGCCTTCCGCAGGGTACAAAGTTTGTTGCCGACTGGTCTACTTTGCTGGTGAGTGATGGAGAAGAGGGGAAAGGTAAGCAATCGTTGTCTCCTCCTTTGAAATTTGTCTTGGTTTTGAATGAAGAATTGGATAAAGCTATTTATGAGGAAGATGTGAGGCTTTCTAAGACTACTATTTTCTTTGTGGCTATCGACTCTGATAGGGTCCTAGCTAGGAAATATATGGAAGAATGGTTCAAAATTGTGTGGGAAAAGAAATTAGGGTTGCATTTTTATTATTGTAGAATGGTGCAAAAATGATTATTTGTTGTTTTCTTTAACAACCGTAAATTTCAATAGGAAATTGTTAGTAAGGAATTTTGGATTGTTGGAAAGGTTTCTTTTCGAGCCTTGGCATGGTGTCTAGAGGCTCTTAATGAGGAGGTTCTAGACTTGTCCAGTCCTTGATGGTTGGTTATTAAAAATGTTCTCCCTCGACTCTTGAAATTTGTTCCTCTTTTACTTGAGCCTTATGGAAAGGTGTTGAGAATGGAAGAGACCAAATCGCCTCTTCCCCATTCGGATGCGAGGGTTTGGTCTCCATAAACCTAGGACTGGATCTTCCATAGATCCTAGAAATCAAATTGAAATCTGGCACCATCAATTGTGTTGTGGAAACCCTAGGAAGCCTTAATGCTTGTTATCTCTATCATGGAGAAGGGCATATTAGAAGGAATTGTCCTATGATTAAAAACAAGATTAATAAAAAGCAATATTATGGAGGAAATAAGAGCAATAAGCATGTTTCACTAGAATTTGATGGGGATTTTAACCTTTCATGGGAGGCAAAGGAAGGTTGTCCTCCCTTGAGAGTTGAACACCAAAAGGATTTGGCCACCTTTGCAAATGAGGTTGAAATCAGTAATGCAACAAATTTGAACTCATTATGTTAGGATTTGAACATTTTCATGAATAATAATGGTGATGAGGTGGGGGACATGTTTTTTGACAGAAATTGTCTTCCACTTCCTTGCCCAGATGTTTTGAATAAGGTTTTTCTCAATGGAAAGCTTAATGCACAATAATTGGACCTTTAGAAAATAAGAAAAATAAAGAAACC
Source organism: Sequoia sempervirens (assembly GCA_007258455.2). Classification (NCBI taxonomy): domain Eukaryota; kingdom Viridiplantae; phylum Streptophyta; class Pinopsida; order Cupressales; family Cupressaceae; genus Sequoia; species Sequoia sempervirens. The sequence continues at coordinate 7,528 of VDFB02120643.1, read as the reverse complement.
CGAGGGTAATGAATCTATTACAGTGAATGAGCTTTATTCTTTTAATGATAAATTTTTTAGAGATTTAAAACTTGTTGGCTTAACAAAGTAATCACAAATAATAAAAGACCATAAGAATGAAGGGGATTTGAGCCCTTATACTTGTGGGGTCTGCTCCACTGAAACTGTTGATAATTCCACATCTTTATGCTCTAACAAGGAGGCCCACTTGGAGGTGTCTATCCATCCCAAGGGGGATGTAATTGACTCAAGGCCAAATCTTGTATATAGCACCTGGAACCTTAACTCCGAATGTGATAAGGAGAATGAGACTCATTCAAAATTGGCAGTTGTATATATTATCCCCGTTGATGGATTGGTCAATTTGGATGGGTTTCCCTCTCAATCAGGCATGGACTCTGCAGATGACCTAGGGATTATCTCTACTAGGGAAACCATTGATGGGGAGGGTGTGCCCATTTAGGTGCTTGTTAAAAAAACCAGGAGGTATAGAAAGAAGAATGGTTTGGATGGCACAAAATTGTAGGATGACAAAGATGGTAATCCCTTGTTAAAAGAAAAAAGGAAGAAGCTTAGTGTGGTGATCCTTCCACCCAATGCTAAGAGAATTGAGGTAGAGAATAAACTACCTAAGTGCTTTGATAATTTTAGGACTGATAAGGGCCCTTCATCCAACGACCAAAAGGATGGAACTTCATTGCATTTCTTGGAATGTAAGGGGCCTTGAGTCCCCTGATAGAAAGAATCTTGTTAGGAGGTTGGTTGAAAAAAAAGAGGAAATGGATTTCTTAATTCTCCAAGAAGTCAAATCTGTTGGATTTGCCTTAGAAACAAGCCTTAAGGTAATATGGAGGGATGCCTCTCATTTTGTGACCAAGCATGAACTGAGGAAAGGTGGGGCTATCATTATGATGGCTAACAATTAGAGCTAGTATGTGGTACATTTTGGTGTATCTCCCTGCAATAGGGCAGTTTGGGTAATTGTAAAGAAGAAGGAAGATTGCATTGGTGTCTACTCGATTTATGCTCCTATTGACTATAGAGATAGAGTTTTGTTGTGGAAGTGGTTGTTCAATTTGGGTATGTGCAGGATCATCATGGGAAAAACAGGCCCTTAAGTGGCAAAAAATTTAGAAAAATCAAAGTTAGGTAACTTGACGGAAAAATTTGAATAAGTTATCTATATTATTTCAAAAATATGTAAGAATAGAATCTATAGAAAATTGAATGTAGTTTCTAAACTACTAGGTTTTTTTTAACACAAAAAATCTATTTGGTGAAAATTTGAAATTTTAATGCAGTAGTACTTAAATTTTAGGAAAAATATAAGAAGTAGGTGTCTGTCTGACCACCCTAATCACAATAAAATGATAATATTTTTTTTATAATATTTTAGATATAAGTAGAGGACTCATTTCTGAATGTGACACATATTTTTTTGTAATTTGTTTTCAAGTAAATAATTAATTATGAATTTTTGATTATAAATTTTCAAGAATATAAAAACTCATATGTCTGACCACCTTAACTTGGTCAAAACTTCATGAAATTCAATTTTTATTTATTTTTATCCTATAGTATGCGAAGCATAGAATGTGACACATGTTTTGGATTCAAAAAATGTGATATTGTTTGAAAGCTATAGATTTTTTTCAATCAGCTTATGTATCAGGACTTTAGTTGTAATTCATATAGAAAATAAATAATAATTACTTATTAAACTCAAAGTGCAGCATAATTTATATTGATGGAAAGTTCAGAATCTCCTTTTAAAACCCTTTTCATTTCATCAATTTTGGGTTAAAAAAAAGTCGTCAGCCACATACCCATCATATTGCCACTTTTTGGCCCATCATGATCCTACACATACCCATCTCCAAGATATCCCTTAGATTATGGGGGAAGACTTTAATTTTGTGGAAAGAGAGGAGGACAAATATGGAGGTGTTGGTCATGTTTGGAAAGACTATGAGAAATTTCATTGGTTAAGACTTAAGTCTAAGTTAACTCTTGAGGATCCCATTGAAGGCCAGATGGAGTGTATGGGCATATGGTTCACTTGGTCCAATTACCAAAAAAATGAGAGGAGGGTTCTTTGTAGGCTAGATAGATTTGATATAAATAAAACCTTCTTTTTTGCTACCCTACTTAAGGATTGCTGCAAGGTGGAGGTTACTCCATTCTCACTCTCTAATAATCACCTAATAAGAGCAAAATTTGTGTTTAAAAATGGTGTTGCCTCTAGTGTTGGTCCCAGAAATGGGTTTTCTCTTAACACCAAACTTCTTAAGGATGAAGATTGTAAATGTGTCATAAACTCTCTCAGAGCCATTAATAAGTGGTTACATAGGTCCCTACCTCCCATTGAAAGATGGGACTTGAATGTGCAAGGTTGGAAGATTCTTTCCTAGACCATTGGAAGGAAAAAGGCAAAGGATAGAAGGAGAAAGGAAACATCTTTGTAGGACGCTCTTTTCAAGGTAGAATCTGAAGTGAAAAATTGCCCTAATGATAGCTCCCTGGTGGATAAGCTCACTGTGGCCAGAGACAATCTCAGGAGGTTTCAAACTAACAAAGTCAATTGTCTAAAAATTAGAGCCAAGATGAATTGGCTGGAAAATGGTGACAAGGGTACAAATTTTTTTTTTAGATATTTAAAGGAGAAGCAATCCAGAGAATTAATTGATCAGATTAATGTAGATGGTAATATCCTTTTGAAGTAGGATGAAATAAGAGAGCAATTTTTCCTCTTCTATCAAAATCTTTTCACTTCTGAAGGGGGTAATGAGTCTTGCTTTTGAGATAGGGACTATATCAAGGGGATATTTCCTAGTTGGATTGGTAAGGAGGCAGCCCTTGAATTGAACAAAGAAAATTCTAAGGAGGAGATAAGGAGATCTATTCTCTCCCTCAAAAATGACACATCTCCAGGACCTGATGGTTTATCTGCATAATTATACAAATCCTTCATTGATTGGGCTTGTGATGATCTCTACATGGTCTATAAGGATGCCTTCGAGAGAGGTTCCCTTGGAAAAAACATTAAATGAGGAATTATTAAGTTGATTCCTAAAGAGGGAGACAAAACCCTTGTTAAGAATTGGAGACCCATTACTCTCCTAAATGTTTCCTATAAAATTTTGGCAAAAGTTCTGGCTGAGAGGTTGGCTATTATTCTTCCCACCATCATTAATTCAACTCAAACTGGCTTCATTAAGGGGAGGTACATTTTGGAGAATCTAGTGACAAGTTATGAGGCCATGAATTGGTCAAGGAATTCAGGGCAAGATGTTGCAATGCTCTTGCTAGACTTTGAGAAAGCCTATGAAAAAATTAAATGGGACTTTGTCCTTATGGTCCTTGAAGCATTTGGTTTTCCAAGTGTATTTTGTTCTATGGTCAAGACTCTGTTCCAAGATGCTTTTGCTCAAGTGGATGTTAATGGAGTTCTTTCACAGGAAATTGTTCTTGGGAGCTCAATCAGGCAAGGATGCCCCCTTGTACCAGCTCTTTTTATCATTGCCTCTGATGTTCTTCATTATATTTTGAGGGATAGATCATTGACCCTTGGGGTAAGAGGTATCAGGATGCCGGATTCCAATGAACTTATCAATCTTCAGTTTGCTGATGATACTTTTATTCTTGTACAGCTAGATGAGGATAACTTTGCAATTATTATGAAGAAGCTTGAGATTTTTTGCTCTACTTCAGGGGCAAAAATTGCCCCTACAAAATCTTACCTTCTTGGGTGGAAAGATAAGCCCCCTGATTGAGTGTGTAGTTATGGTATCCAATGGGGCGGTCCTCATAAACTTGTGAGATACCTTGGTATTCCATTTTCTATTGAGCCTAACTTGAAAGATATGTGGTGTTGGATTAGAGATAAGATTGAGAATAAATTAACCAAATGGGACAATCATTACCTCTCTTTTGCTAGGAGGTTCCAAATCTATAAAAAAAAAATTCTTCTTATAGCATTAATTTTGCTTCTGTTTGGTTTTATTGTTCCTATCAAATCAATGTTATTCAGAAGAGAATTACGGATTTTTTGTGGTCAGATGGTAAGGGGAAGAAGAAGAAGCATTCTGCCAAATGGGAGTGGTGTACTATTTCCGGAGCGAGAGGTGGGCTGGGGCTAAAGGATTTGAGGATCCAAGGTATTGCTTTGGCTTCTAAATGGGTGACTGGGGCTTTGGATGGGGAGGAACCATGGAAGGTGCTCGTGAGATACAATATTGCTAGTGTTGTGCCTAAGCATGCTAAATTTTGGAAACTTCTCCCTTTCAATGATATTCTTAGCTGCGAAGTGCCTATGTCACCTGCAAGGTCCAATGCTTTTAAAACCTTATGGAAGGCTTGGGAAATTGTTAAGAAGCTCTTATCCAACTGCCAATTCATCAAGGGTGATAATAGGGAAATCTTTGCCAATAGATCTATTTGGTGGAACCCAAGACGTAAGGGGAAGCCCTTGGCCCTTATTCAAGGGTGCTCTGCTAAAGGTTGGGCACTTAAAGGAATCCTTTGCTTTAAGGATATCTTAATTAATGGTAATTTGAATGATTGGAATACCCTTAGCACTGAGTTTAACATCCCTCAAAGTAACTGGAGAACTTACACAGTGTTGAGAGAGGCTTGTGGCCATCTCAAGTTCTCGATTAAAGTCATAAATGAACCCCTCCATTGTAAAGATTTTGTGTGGCACAATGGAAACTGAATAATGAATGTTAAAGTTAAAGATATTTATTATATGCTTACTGATCAGGTAGATATTACTGAACATATGAATAAAGTTTGGCAAGTAAACTTGAGCAAGGATCATTGGCAAAGAATCTTTTTGAAGAATTGGCTAAAGGAACTTGAGGCCAAAAAATGCTTGTTTCGTATGGCTTATGATTATGCAGAAGCTCCCTTATAAAAATAACACATATGATCTTGATATGTGTTCTTTATGCAGGAAACCTGAAACTTTGTCTCATATTTTCTTTGATTGCATCTTTTCCAAAGAAATCTGGAGTATGTTTTGCTTTTCTCATAATATCTGGGGGTGTAGTGGAGGTTTAAATTTTGTGAATATGGTTTTTCTTCAAAATTGCAAGTTAAGTAAAACTGGTGCTCCTTTTGTCATGGTTCCTTGTGTATGGGTTTGTTACATATGATGGTACCTTTGTTAATGTTTTTGTGTATATTCTGATCTCGGATTATGATGTAATTTTGAGTTGTACCTGGTCCTGATGATTTAAGTTGTATCTTCTGTGGTCCAGGTTAGGTTGTTTTTGTGGTTGCAGGGCTTCTTGAATGTACTGATCTGATACTCTGATGTTTCCTATCTGATCTGCTATGTACTGTTCTCCTTATATTTAATTAAAAATTAAAATTGCGTGTTTGGCATTGACTACATCTTGAAACAAGACTGGTGGGTATTTTTGTGCAAAACAGCCTACAAATATACGCTTTGCGGCAAAAGCCAGAGCATAGCAGAGCATCTCACGTTCTATCTTAGATTTCTGTGTATACTTGAAGTGGCCTTTTCCCTCAAAGCTTCCTTCGCCATGGGATTTTCTGTGGGTTTCCGTAACATCGGTATACCCAGACTGCTGCTCTACTCTGCATCAGCCATGGCCTACATACACAACGCAATATGTTGGTTTCTTTCTGGTCTTGGACTGAGCAGGCCGCCACAAGACGAGAGCTATTTGTGGCAAGAATTACCAGAAATTCCCCCCGACATATTCAGGGGAGATGATAAAATATAGGTTGCCTGTCATTACACTCCGAAATGTTGCAGAGAAGGTGATTGAGAGCGAGGAGGATTATGTGTGTGCAGTCTGCTTGAGCTCTTTCGAAGAAGATGACGAAATCCGAGAGCTGTACAATTGCTGCCACATATTTCATAGAAATTGTTTGGATAAATGGATTGATAACCATCACGATACCTGCCCTTCCTGCAGATGTCCTCTGATTCCACTACCTGAACTTTCTGTTGATGGACATGAACTGCTTAGAAAATTATTTCGTCGAGGTTAGACTATTTTATTTCTAAACTTTTTACATAATAAATTTTAAGTTTAGAGTTAGTTGAACGAAATCTTTTGGGTGTCAACAAAACAAATCATTTTTTATTGGATTACGGTAAAACAAATAATTTTTTCATCGCTTTCGAAAAATGGTAGTATGCAACGTTGATCGTAAAATAAGAAATTTTGTCAGATGTAAGGGAATAAATGCGTTTTCACGTGATGCTATTTTGATTTAAAAGTAAGGAGTCATACAATTTTGATATTAAAAAAGAAAGGGCGGTTTCTCATTTTGGAAGCTAATAAATGGAAATCGGATTTGATAGTAAGGATCAAATATTTATTATAAAATAATGTCGGTTTCTCATTTTGGAACATAATAAATGAAAATGGGATTTGGTAGAAACGATCAAATATTTATTTTTGTAAGGTAATAAATAAAAATCAGATTTGACTGAAGGATCAAATATTTGCTAGGTAAAACAATGTGTAGGTTATATTATTTCAAATAATTCTTTATTAGTAAAAATAAGATAATTATTATATTTTTGAATGTTAATTTTTTATATGTAAAAAGATATAAGTGAACTGTCACTTTCATATGATGGTACTTATATTTAAAGGGAATCATGATGTATTGATATTTAAGAACAAAGAGTGGTTTCTCATTTTATAAGGGAATAAATGCTAATAGAATATTTCTTATGTAAGTAATGTGTAGATTATTTTAAACTACTTCAAGTAAATTTATATTAGTAAAAATAAGATAATTATTTTATTTTTGAATATGAATGAAATTGTAATTTTTCACTTGTAAAAATTTCTAAAATGATATATTATTAGTTCCTGCCAAGGGAACTATAGGCACCACCTATTTCTTAACTCATTATTAATAATTTTGTTTTTGACAAATAAGAGTTCATTTTTCTAATTTTTTTTAGCAAATATTTATGTATTGTTAAAGTAACATGCAAAATTTATAACAAAACAAATTTCACAAAATAATTTTCTCAAATGTAATTAGCAGGAAAGTTTTGCCCGACAAGAGCGATTTATGCAGATCCATTATCATAGTAGGGATTCTAATGATAGATGGAAAGGGTAGATTGGGCAAAAAAAATTGGTCCCTTATCAACTATGATATTATTTTAGGTTGGACAGTTTGAATATATTCGATAAAAGTTTATTGTGAATGCATATTTCACAGGTATTGAAGGGCATTGTTAAAATTCCATGTTATATTTTGCAGACTCTTGAGATAGTAAATTGGTTTATCTTAGAGACATCTCCATGTTTAATGTTTAAGATGCCTCTTTTTCAGGTCTAACAAAAAGATTTCTTATTTTTGGCGTATCCTCTATTCTTTGACGCAACTCTACCAGTATAGGATTAACCGTTTCTTAGAATAGATGTTCCCATTGTGTTATAGTTCTCTAATGTTGGTAACCATCGTGTAATGTTATGCTTATAAGAGCACTATATTTGAAAATGGTTTTGTGCAAACATGGGGGTAT
>VDFB02120642.1:0-22162 GCA_007258455.2 Sequoia sempervirens | reverse complement strand
TGATGAAATATGAAATTGTAAAATAAGGACAATACACTATGAAACTACTTACTTCACATTCCACAATCACATATAATAAAGCATGAGAATGGTAAATCAAATGAAACAATAAACAATGTTACCATTACAAAGCCTCATGTTGCTCCATTGATATTAGATATGCTTTAATGATTTGACATGTGGATTGCTCTTTCTACCAATATAACCTTTGATAGTGAATGGATTGGACGGTTTGGAAATAAAATAATAGCCAAAATTTTATTCCATTTTTTGTGTATATAATGGCTTGGAAGATGGTAGTTTTATAGCTTTCTCATGACATCAATCAACGGTGGAGAATGGTTAGAGGAATCAATGGATGAGGTTGATTGTGAGGACACAAGGAACATGTGATATGTGTCCTTGTGAAGAGTTTAATTGGCGAGTTAACTAATTGCATGGATGAGTAATGTGAGTTTGATTGACGAGTGGGACTCTAAGTGAACTAATTTGATTTTTCACATGCAAAATGGAGTTGAGAAGAATATTGATGGAATTAAATAAATAAACTCAATTCATGTGCATGAGGAGATGAGAAGATATTATTAGAATTAAATAAATAAAATTATTTAATTCATGTGCATAATGAGAATAATAGAAAAAAATAAAATATTGATTTTATTTATTTAGATGAAAGAAAATATAAAAGTAATTAAATATTTTTTATTAATTTATCTAATTGTAGAGAAAATGTTAGCTAATCAAATAATTAAAATTATTTAATTATAATGGATAAAAATAATTAATTAACGAATAATAAAACTATTTAACTAATATGGATGAGAAGAATTAAATAAATGGATTAATTAATTAATTATTTATTTTTTTGGAAAAGGGGTAAAAAATTATTAAGTCTACAAGAAGCTAACATACAATTCAAACTAGGACCTGACATCAGCCAAAAAAGGACAAAAATTCCAACAATCAAATTGCCAACACACTCCCATAAGAGGATCTAGACCCTCAAGAAACCTATCTACTAAATCCCATCAACCAACCATGTCCTTAATAATTATCCTATCCAAAATTTGGGAATAATCACAGGATAAATTCTCCTAGTCCTCCACCTACCAGTCCCCCATATTCTTAGAAGCCCATTTAGCCAAGTAATCAACCACATTGTTCCACTCCTGCGGGATATGGACAAAGGATGTGAAATCAAGCAAGGTACTCAATCAAAGAATTTGACGAACCACCAAACACAGTTGCCAAATGAATATAAGAATAACAAGACCTTCCATAAGATTATTTGTTTGTTGCCCCTTATAGATGGAAAAGAGAAAAATGACAATCTCAGTATTGTATTTCCCAACTCCTTCAATCCCAACATGCCCAAGATTTCCCCTAGAAGAACCATTAGTATTAATCTTTAAAACACTAATTGAAGGTGGGGACCATCGACCATCCCTTTGGGTTTTCTATTTTGGAATGGAAACTCTTCCTCGCCAAAGAATGTCTTGGATCATTGCCATGTAATCCCAGTCTCTTCGCCATCTCTTCCTCCCTACCCTCTAAGAGGATATGCACTTTGCATTCAACATTCATTATCTTTTGAACCATACCAACAATTCTTTACGATATTTGTTGAACCCCTAAATTCCTTCCATGAAATATTATGCGATTCATTTCTAGCCACATCTTCAAAAGGATAAAGGAGGGTCCAATGCTCCATGACACCTGAAGAAAGAAGACCTTAGTTGGAGGCCTTCCCAAACTCCTCCAAAACTTAACTAGAGAAGAAGCGTGAAGATAAGTTTGCCTCCATATTCCCCACCATAAATTTCAAATTTCCCTAGAGAAGGAGCACTAAAAAATAAATGAGAAGAGCATTCTTCACTATTGCCAAAGAGGACACAAATAGATGGCCCCTAAAAGCCTCTCTTTTGAAGTTTATCCCAAGTGAGACGCATATTCCAAGCAACAAGCCACAAGAACAAGTTACATTTGGGCCAAGAAAAATTATTCCACACATTCTTCCACCACATGACTTTCATCCCCCATATTTATGCAAGTTCGACTCCTAATATCCAAAGGCCACCGAATACACCCTCTAGAGTCTAGACTCTTGGCCAAGGTATCTCTCCCCCTTAGATAATTGTAAGCTCTGCCAACTAAATTATTTCTTAACTCTTCTTGATCCTCAATAAAGCCCTCAATTGGCCACTGTGAAGGATCCTTCCATCTAGACACCTCCAAATGCCCCAAGCTTTGGGAAGATTTGAAGTCCTCAACCCAAGACCACCCAACTTCCAAGAAAACGTGATATAGGTTTTGTAAATGAGGATATTTGGACATGATTGGGGTAAAACCATCCCAAGAGTCATACTAAAAAAGAGCTTTAAAGCCCCTACTATAGATCCAAAACAATACCCTCTTAATCAAATTGGCACCCTTTTTTAGAGTGTCCCAAATCACATAGCCCTTACCCAATAGACAAAATCTAGGCACATCTTCCCTCGCCACCCCCTTCAAATACTTGGAGGAGAGGATCTTAGCCCAAGATTGGTCCTGATTATTACACCACCATAAATAGATCTTAGCAGCCAAGGCCTGACCAGTGAGGCTAGCTTGTCTCAACCCAAGACCACCCTCCTACTTCGGTCTACAAATAGTCTCCCACTTAACCAAAATCCACTTCAAAGAATCCAAATTACCAACCCATAAGAATTACCTTGCAAGCTCATCCAAATCCTTGACGAAACTTGTAGGAGCAACATAGATCAAGCACATATAAATAGGGAGAACTTGGACTACATATTTCAAAAGTAAAATTCTCCCAACAAAGGAAAGCTCCACATGTGGCTCCAATGACTAACGCTCGCATGAAACTTATCCAAAACATTTTTCCAAGTCCCCTTAGGTAGGGATCCAACAAAGAGAGTAATACCAAGGTATACCAAAGGAAGAGCTCTAATATACAATCTAAGGATCCGAATAATCTAGTGTTGAATAAGAAGAGGGGTATTGAAGAAAAAAATGGAGGATTTACCTTCATTATTTTGTTGGCCCAATTCCACAAGATAGATATACAACGTTCATCAAAATTTAGTAGCTTCTCTAATCCTAGTGACCCCCATCAACACGGTGTCATATACAAACTACAAATGTGATTGTGAAGGTAGGTCATTACCCCAACTCCACCCTTGAATAAAACCTTGTTTTACATTAAATTTAATGACTCTCCCTAAGCCATCAACCAATACGATAAACAAATATGGTGATAGAGGATCTCCTTTCCAAAGACCTCTAGTGGCTCTAAATAAGGAAGAAGGCTCACAATTGAAAAGCATAGTAAAAGAGGTAGTCCTAACATAACTCATCACCCAATTCACACCAAAACTGAAAGCAAGCAACACTTTTTGAAGGAATGACCATTTGACCCTATCATAAGCTTTGGTCATGTCCAAATTAATAAACATAGCCTTCTCCTTTGAAGTCTTCGTGGAATGAATAGCCTTAGAAACAATGACCACTCCATCCAAAATTTCCATGTCTACCACAAATCCTCCCTACTCTTCGAAAATGAGCTTGTTAATCCATGACTTAAGCATTTTTGGAATCAACTTGGAAATAATCTTATATACCACATTGGAGAAAGCTATTGGCCTCAACAAATTCAATGAATTAACCCCTTCTCTATTGGGTATAAGAACAAGAATCTTATAATCCAGAGCTCTCAATATCTATTTGTTCCTATGAGATTCTTGCACAACCTCTAATAAATCAAATTTTATAATTTCCCAAATTCTTGAAATAATTCTACCAGGAACCCATAGGACCAGGGGCTTTCCCTTTCTTCATATGGAACATAATTCCTTCCATTTTTTTAGATAAATGGGACTAATAACTCTCTCATTCATTTCTATAAACACTAAAGAGGGGATACACGCCAAAATATGATTTTATTCTTTAATCGCATGGGGTGTATCTTCCATGAACAAAGAAGAATAATTTTTCCAAGCCTCCGTAGAGATCTCTCTTAAGGAAGTTATATGATCTTGACACAAGAGAAGAGATCATGTTCCCATGCCTTTTGGCCTTGACTAAAATAAATAAGAAAATTGTATTTCTAATCCCCTCTCGAAGCCATTTGATACGAGCCTTCTACTTCCAATAGATTTTCTCATGTAATTCCCATTATTCAAGATCCTTCAAGGTGATTGATTCTTCCTTCAAGGATCCTTATTTAAGACCATAGTCTCTAATTTTATGGGTGATAACATCTAAAGGAGCTTGAGTAGCCAACATAGCTAGAAAGATATTATCAAAACACTACCTATTCCACTTCTTGAGTTGATGCTTTACAAATTGTAATTGCTTGACAAAGGAGCATATTTTCGTGTCATAGTTTGGTCTACCATGACTCCATTGATTATTTAAAAGGTCTTGCAACTATAGGTCTCACAACCACATAAGCTAAAACTTAAAGGATGGATTCTTAGAGACCCTTGTCAACCAAACTGAGAGTTTGATAGGCCTATTATCAAAACCCCTCCACTCCAAGATCTTAGAGTTGATTGCCCAATTACTGCCCATCCAAAAGAAATATACCAAAAAATTGGCAAGTCTCTTTGATATATGGTATTTATTGCATCTCCTATTACTCTGAGTGTACAAATCATTACCTGGCTTTATGTCCACTAGCTTTAAGAAGGAGACATTATCTTTAATCAAAATGGAAGAAGGCCCCAACCTTTACACACCTCCCCTCTTTTCTTCCATATTGATATTAGCATTAAATTCCCCAACCAAGATCTAAGGGTATAAATTGATTGATGACCGAATGTATCAAATATGAGACTAAAGATGAGATTTTCCAAGAATATCAATCAAGGCATAAACATTGGAAAATAGAACAATCTCTTTGAACTCCAAACTAGAAGTAACCACATAGATAATCTACCAGATATCCACCAAAGAGGAGTAATCTTCAGTGGCTTCCATAGGCAAGCTACACCCCTTGCATTACCCTAAGCACTAATACACTCACATTGGCTTTTCTACCACAATTTGGAAGCCATGTTGCACATACTTTCCATTGATAGCTTTGTCTTCTAGATGAAGAAAATATTCAATGAATGAGCTCTAACCAAATCAAGAACAACTTTTTTTTTAGGGCCACTATTCAAGCCCCTTACTTTCCAAGAAAGGACAATCACTTTTTAGAGTTGGAAAAGTAGGAATCAATGGTTTTGATTGACCCAGACTCCACCAACGTCTCTCCCATGAACTTAATTTTATCCTACTCTTTCTTGTATCCCACCTTGAGAGGTTTCTCTAGGGAACCCTTCTTGAGGTTCCTTTGGTGTATCCCTAAAGTGGGTGATGCTCTATTTCCTTTCCCTGAATCTAGATTTTCCTTCTCTAATGGAGGAACAATCCCAACCAAGGTTGATTCATTGATACTCCCATTAATTTCAGTTGTTACCAAAGCACCAAAATTCATAGGGGCAAGATCGGTGTCCTATGTGCAATGAGAAGCCCACCCTCCTGAACATCCTAAATTTCATCTACTTTGGTTACCACCTGATCCATCTTTAAATTACCAACTCCAAGATTCAACCCCCCAAGATTCATCTCCTATTGGTCAAAATCATCTAGCACATCAAAATGGTTGAAAACCCCATCATCCTATCTATCTTTGAGAGTTTGTTTATGCCCTCTACCCTTGATGTGAGGCTTAACTAGAATAAAACCATCCTTGTATGCTTCCTACTCCAAAATAGGAACCATTACTTTTTCAATATTAGGATATTGTCAAGGAAGCACATTAAGAGGGACCCTGATGCAAGAGCATCCATGCAAACTAGCAATTCACATCACCCATAAATAGTTTGGTTTTTATTTCATTTGTTTTTGTTTGATTTCAATTTAATGTTGCATTTTTTGAGTTTGTGGCCAGTTTCTAGAGTTTAATCTAAATCTAGTTTCAGAGGTCAATTTTTTGTGGAGGCTAAACAATATTATTGTCATTGGTTGACAAAATGTCATGTTTCAATTTTAATTCTAAGCAAGCATTTTATTGTTACAATATTTGAAAACTTTAATTCATTTGTTCGATTATGACTATGGAATAATATATTTTATTTGTTCAATGTACTATACAATTCCTCATAAGTTCAAATTGACTTTAAGGAGGGGACGAATGAGTGTTGGTCGTATTATCAGAAGAAAGAAATAAAATCTATATTTTATCTTCAGCATGGAGAATGGGAGAGTGAAGAGTCATGCAAGAGAGAAGGAAGAGGTGCACTAGGATGGAATTGGAGAGGTCACAAAACCAAATGAAATAAAAAATGCAAATTGGATAAAATGGAATAGTCACACAATAAGGAAGAAGAGGGAGTATGTGAATAATTTACATATAAAAGTGTAGGGGCACAACATTTAAAAGAAAAATATATGCAAAATTAAGGGGTGCAGCTATGAGGAGGATGCAATAATGAATAAAAGGAATTCCAAAAGATAAATAAAATATGATGTAACTAGCAATGAAGGGGTGGTGGCAAGGTAAAATAAGACATGGGAGATTGGAGAAGTGAGGAGGCGGTACCATGGTAAAGAACAAGATCAGAATAAACTAAAATATAAAATGTATGTGTTAAATAAATATTTGAGCAGCTCCCTTCGGGATTATTTTTGCATTGTGTGTGTGTCGGCCTATGCATCACTGAGTTTGCTCGGCTTTTTATCAAAGTTTTGATCTGCCACTTTGCACATCTACTCTTCGCAACTTCGGGTATTGGCTTTCCTTTCAGATCCTGGGAAACTGCGATGTGCGTCCACGTGTCGCGATTACGGGATGTTTTGTTTCTTGTTTCCTTGAAGCCTCGTCAGGCTGCGAAAGGCTTCCACGAAGCCGTCACTCCTAAAAAGTGTCAACGGGCCCCACATTTTGCTACGTGGCAACCGTTCGGAAATATTTCAACACGGGGATGAAATAAGCAACCGTTGGCAACGAAATGCTACCACGCGTCTTTTACGCCTGGTTGATGGAGCATTCCCTCCGCTGTGATAAGGTTCTCGGCCCATTCGACACGTGTTGCATTTTCGCAAATCCTCGGCAGTGATGGGAGAAGGATTCATGCGGGATGCGAAAGGCTGCCACGAAACTAACGACAAATTTGTTTTGAGGGCGATAGGCTAGTTGAACGAAATAATGCTATTGGTTGCTGCTTGTCATAATCATTCGCAACAATGGATGACACTTGTCTGCTCGAGCCTAGTTGGGACCACCGCCATCATTGCAAAGGATGCACCTGTGCCTGGGATGACTGGATGTTGTTGTAACGGCCTTGGGAATATTCTAATTCAGGCATCATTGCAGAAGATTATGAGATCTTTTATGTTGTTGTTCTCTGAGGCGACGGGAGGTTTTCCTGCTATATATACTTTCTCTGTTGATGAGAAAGGGTCTAGAATTTGGAGAAAAACACGCTGGTTTTAGCAAAAGACTCTAGGCCTCTATTACTATTTTATTTAAATTGCAAAACTTTCAGACTGTGCCAATTGTTCGGCCTTTCTATTTTTCATGCTTTTGATTAAACTGTGAACTGTGCTTTATACTGTCTTGACACTTCATTTGAAGAACTTCTATATATGTTGGATACAAGTTTGCTTACCTAAATCATGTCTAATGACTCTTCTTAGTAGTGAGAATGTATGCAACGTTATTTTATGTCAATAAATGAATTGTCTATGCTATAATCTTAAGTCTCCGATGTTTTGGAATACAACAAAACTATTCAGGCCCTTAAATCTATGATTTATCATGCCCATCAGCAAATCTTGGCACATCGCCTTAGGTTAGATTTTACTTTATTATATTCGCTTTCTTTTCCATTTCCAAACCCCATTATAGAAGAAGTCGGCTTCTCTAAAATCTGGAGGTTACTCAGTTTAGCGCAAAAGGTCCCCCTTAAACTAAGTTTCCCATAAGACTTTGTTACCCCGTCAATTTTTGGCATCAATAGTTTGTTATTTTTCTGGCATGCTCGGTGGAGCCCAAACTTAATGAAATTGCATTGTAGAAGGGTGTATGAGCCATCGGCCTGTAACTAGATCCCAAACTATAGGTAACCCAGGTTTACTAGTACCTCCATTAGGGACAGTCCAGGTCGTAAATCAGCTAGTAACCGTTCCATTCCCACCACCCTTTCCTCTCACCATGTTGTTGGCTGCTAACAGAAACTATGTAGCATGGGATGCTGGAAGTCCCCTGGTAGCCCCGGTAGCGCCTGCTGTCTGGGGTGCTATCCCGGTTTCGGCCATGAAAGCTATCCCCAAATTTGCCGAAGATAGCTCAAGAACGCCAGCAGAATATTTGCAGGATGTGGCAGACGTATGTCTGGTACATGGTATTACAACGCAGAATGTAGCCCTGAGGCTCATCGCCGCATCTTTCAAAGGCAAGGCTTTGGATTGGTACCGAACGCTAACTCCTAATTCAATTCGCACCTGGGATGAGCTCGAAGATCAATTCTATGAAAGGTTCTCTAATGACAGAGATTGTTCTTCATTATATTATCAGTTATCTGTCATAAAACGAGTCCCCCCAAGAGTCTCTGACGAACTCCAATGCCCAATTTCACGCAAATTGGCAGAGGATCCCTGTTACTATCTACCCGACTCCCGAGTTGGCATTTATATTTTATCTGAAGTCCATCAATTCTGACATTTCTGTGATGATCAAGTCTTTGGGAGGAGCTACTCTACCAAATGTTTATGGTACCGCTATCAAAGCTGAGAATCATTTGATAGATTACGAAAAATTGCCTCCTCGACCTATTATGCTAATATTTCTTGAAATATTGATCTTTGCGCAAGAGGTCACATCAACTAGTGCGCCCACAACTACCCAGTCAATGTACTCATATGCGGCCGCACCTGAAAATGTGGCTTCTACATCAGGATCTTCCAAAGATGAAATAAGCAACCTCAAGGAGATGTTGCAAACCATGGAAAATGTCATAACAACTCTTAAGCGGAACCAAGCAACGCCTTCATGGCCCTCATATCAGCAAAATCAATATCAGGGTGCGCCTCACACTAATCCACCAACGCCGACTACAAACCAAATGGTGTCGGTGCCTTCTCCGCTGGCGAGTGCATCGCCAAGCTTGAGCAGGGAATTAACCACAGGGAAGAACGACCTTATTGATGACATTAATCCGTGGTGTTTCCCTTGTAGTGATGCACATATGCCCCGGAACTGTCCGCGTGGCAACCTACAACAAAAGGTGGCAGAGCAACATAGCCAAAGCACAGCAACGAAAAATAGAAGTTATGTATATGCCTCACCACAAATGGAGAGCGCGGTCCTTACCGTGCAAATGCAAGGAATGTCTTTAGAACAAGAATCATATATTGCTCCTAATCATGCACTTTTCTCCTAGATGGAAGAAGAAGAAACAGTGTTTGCTAATGACGCATTCATATCCAAAACACCGCAAGTGCAGTCTGACTATAACACACACTCAAAGAGGAGATTCACCGGTGAGCTAGTTGTTTCAAATCTGGACAGCTCGCAACTCAGAGGCGTGTCCGATCAAATTCTCAGTACTTCAACCATCCCTTCATCTTCTCAACCACGGAAGGAGATTATTATAGCAAGAGCCAAGGAGCAGAAATCTCTAAGTTTGCCACATTTTAATGTGGTGGAGCAATTGAAGAAATCATTCGCTAATGTGTCTTTGTAAGACATTCTAGTTATCCCATAACAGAAGATGCTACTACAGAAGGCGCTTCAAGGAGAGATCAACCCGGCAACAACAGAGTCGTCTGCTAGTGTAGAGGTTGTTTGTCACATACCGCCAGCAAAGGTTCTTACAAACAATACAAAGGAATCTCCTACCGAGGATAGAAGTAGGTCAAAACCTCAACCCTTCTTCTTGACTCTCATTGTAGGAAAGAAGCTATTACATAATGCTATGATTGATTCTGGCGCTAGTACAATGGTTATGCCTAAACAGATAGTCGAAGCTTTGGGCTCAGCTACGAACCTATGAAAAGAGGGGTGATGCAGCTTGATGGAAATAAAGTTGAGACCGTAGGTGTCATCAAAGCACTTCCTTTAACTCTATTTTCCTACTCTAGTATCACGGTCCTACAGGACACAGTGATCATAAATGTCCCTCCTATGTTTGGTCTCTGTCTATCCCGAGAGTTTACTTCAAAGGTGGGCAGATACTTGTCCTTGGATTGGTCACATCTGATACTTAGGACCAAACACGACGCAAAAATGAAGATAGAATCAGAGGCTCTGCATTCCGAACATATGGCAGATGAGGCCTTGATCAATTTTCAAGTAGCGCATACCTCTATCACCAAGCAAGAAATGTATTGTGTTGAATTGCTAGAGGAGGAGAAGGTGAGCGGAGATCAGAATGATAAAGAAGACACTCTGTTAAGTGAACACATAAGCAATGATCCTTTTGGAAATTATCATGCTACAGGATTGGGCACGTATGTAATTTATGATGAAGACCGGGTGCTTCCAAGGGTCGTTAAAGAATCCGAAGGTAACCAGGCAAATGAGCTATGGACACTGTACTTTGATGGAGCAAGAAGCAAAGTAGGTGCTAGAGCAAGGGTATATCTAATATCCCCGCAAAATAAAAAATGGTTAAGGCCTTTCCACTTTCATTTCGCTTGTTCAAACAACGAGGTTGAATATGAAGGATTAGTCCAAGGCTTAAGCCTTGCAGAACGAATGGGCATTAAGCAATTAATTGTGTTCGAAGATTCTGAACTGGTAGTTAACCAGGTCTGAGGAATTTCTGTAGCAAAGAATGTCTGCATGAGATCCTATCGGCACCGAGTCTGGGACCTGATTGAGGGTTTTGAAGTTTTCAACATCTAGACCGTTCCCTGAAGACAAAATAGTGATGCAGATCGCCTGGCTGTGATTGGTGCTCGGTTTGATCCTGTCTCTGACTTGCTTCAGAACGAACATTTAGTACGAGTACTAATCCGACCAACAATCCCCGACAATGATCAGAGTTGGCAAGTCTTTGAAAGCGATAAACATATCGCCTCATTTATCCAGCACTCAAGGGAATTCGTCGATCAACTTCAACCAAAGATCGCCGAGGCTTATGAAGGACAAATTATGCAGCTCAAATCTAATAAACTTCTGAAAGGATTGGTTACTCTTGAAAACTTTTTTGATTGTAATGATGCCCGAAATGATAAGCAAAAGTTCATGGCGGACAAAAGTGATTATGAAGACCTTCGGGTCTTTGATGGTAGGAATCTTCGAGTCAGAAAAAATGTCCCACACCATGATAAGGAAAGGCTCATCAGTTTCTGCGAAAAAAATGGAGTAGTAGCTTGGTCCTACGATGATCTGGAGGGTTACGATCCTGGCATCATTCAACACACTATTGAGCTAACAGAAGGTGCAAAACCAGTCCGACAAAAATAGAGGCCAATTAACCCTAAAATTGAGGCCCTAATGGCACAGGAGCTAACCAAGCTCATTGAGTCTCGCATTGTCTTCCCAATTAAACATAGTACTTGGGTATCGAATCTGGTCCCAATCCAAAAGAAGAATGGGGTAATCCGCTTGTGTGTGGACTTCTAAGACCTAAACAAAGCATCTCTGAAAGACCACTATCTGTTGCCTTCTATGGAGTCAATCCTACAAACTGTGGCAGGATCAAAAATGTTTTCTCTACTGGATGGTTTCTCCGACTACAATTAGATCCGTGTTAAAGAAGAGGATCAACACAAGACTACATTCACCACAAAGTGGGGAACATTTGCATATGCTAAAATTCCTTTTGGTTTATCCAATGTAGGGGCAACATTCCAACGGGCGATGAACGTCACATTCAACGAACTAATCAATAAGTTTATTCTAATCTATTTGGATGACCTTACTGTGTTCTCTAAATCTAAAGATGATCATTTTGATCATTTGAAATTAGTTTTTCAAAAGTGCCAAGAGTTTGGGGTTTCCCTAAATCCAAAGAAATGTGTATTCAGAGTGCCACAGGGTAAGCTGTTGGGGCATGTTGTGTCTAGAGAAGGTGTTTCAATTGACCCCGAACGAGTAAAGGCTATCAAAGAACTTCCCCTTCCGGTAAATAAGAAGAGTGTCCAGTCTTTCTTGGGCAAGGTCAATTTTGTTAGCAAGTTTATTTGTGATTTCACGGGAATGATTAGGTTGATCACCCTAATGTAGAAGAAATATAAAGTATTCAAGTGGACAACAGAAGCTCGGGAGGCTTTTGAAAGGGTTAAGGAAGCAATTTCCACAGCCCCGGTGCTGGTTAATCCAGATCAATCCAAAGATTTTATAATGTATGCTTTCAATAGCAGGTCCAGTATTGCTACTATTCTAACCCAAAAGGATAACGAAGAAAAGGGGGAACATCCAGTGGTGTTCTATTCCCAAACCCTAAAGAAATATGAGGTGAATTATAATTTTGTCGAAAGACAGGCCTTTGCAATAGTAAAGGGACTTAAAAAGTTCTGCCAGCTAATTTCCTACAACAAGGTTCTAGTATATGTCGCACATTCTAGTGTGCGTGAATCATGGAAGGTGAGATCACGGAAAAAAGGGCTAATTGGATCACCAAGATCATTGAATATGACATTGAAGTCAAGCCTACTAAGACTATAAAATGAAGAGGATTGTGTGAGTATATGGCACAGAACGAGGAGGTACCTGTCGTAGAAGAGCAGCCAAAACTTGTCTTGATAAATGAATCGGAATCGGAAGGCGGTTGGCTGACTGATAGAATGCGGTTCATGCAAACAGGAAAGTATCCGCCAAGCCTCTCATCCCAAAAAAGGAGGTATTATCGGCTGTAGAATTGTGGATATACGCAAATAAAAGGAGTCTTTTTCAAAAGGAATTTCAATGGTGTTCTCCTACGATGCGTTACTTCGGAGCAGGCGAAGAGGATCCTCGACACATTCCACAATAGCACTGCAGGTGAACATTTCTCTGCCAAAACCACCGCAATTAAAATTATGCGTGCTGGTTATTATTGACCCACACTTTTCAACGACTCCCACTCTCTGGTGAGGGCTTGTAAAAAATGTCAGTTCTTCGCCAACAGAAGGAAGAATTCAGCAATGCCCCTCAGACCTATAGTGGTGGACGAACCGTTTGCGCAATGGGGCCTGGACTTCATCGGAATAATCAACCCGGTTTCTAATGCCGGACACAAGTGGATTCTAATTGCTATGGACTACTTCACAAGGTGGATGGAGGTTGTTCCCCTTAAAAACACAACAAAAATAGAGATTGTAGATTTCCTCGAGGAACTAGTGACAAGGTTCGGCCCTCCAAAAACTATCATTTCGGACAACGCCAGAGCATTTCTAGGTGCAAAGGTATGTCACTTTGCATTAAAAAATGGCATATTCCTTAAAACATCATCAAACTATTATCCACAGGGAAATGGTCTAGCAGAGTCAACAAACAAAAGCTTAGTCCAACTCCTTAAAAGGATTGGCTTAGAACACCAGAGGGAATGGCATAAAAACCTCCGAACAGTGCTCTGGGCAAACCACATAACTCCTAAGCAAGTCCTTAAGACTTCACCTTATGAGTTGGTATATGAGAAATAGGCATTGTTACCTATCTTCATGGAGATCCCGACAATGCAGTTGTTGAAATCTTTTGAGATAGAACAAAATGAAGCCATGGAAGTTCGGCTCGCCAAACGATTGGAAGTACAGGAAAAAAAGGAGAATTCCCTAATAGCAATGACAAGCCGTCAATGGGTGGTCAAACAATGGTTTGACAAGAAGGCTTCCGAACAGGGTCTAAAATGCTGAGACTTAGTGCTAAAGTATAATAACAGGGCTGCAAAGCTAGGTCAGCATGGTAAGTTTGATAGCCTATGGGAGGGTCCCTTTAAAATCATTCGGTGCAAAGAACACAACGCTTTTGAGCTGGAGAATATGGAACAGGAACCGATGGGAATCCCGATCAATGGGATTCATCTTAAGTTGTTCCATTAGGCATTAAACTCTACTTTGTACATATGTAAATAACACTTTTATTTTATTTTATTTCTGTTTCTTTGGCCAGTCTTTTTCTGAATCAGTTTGTTGTTCTGTGGAATTAACCCATTATTATTGGCGGGTGGGACACCAGAGTTGCTTTACACAAAACACACCCATGTGCGAAGAAATAACATATAAAAGTTGCAAGCCCAGAAAAGCTTAAATACAGAATAAAAAGAGCATGGATTTTCTTTAAAGGATAGATATCTATTCATATATGTTATTTCATTACAAAAGTGGCTGGGAAGCCATGTTTCAAAATTTACAAGCATATTGAGCTATTATATATACGGTAGCCTTTTTGTCAGACTTATATACAGCTATGGAGAAACATATTTGGAGCAGGCGGAGGGACACATTTTGAGCAACAGGCAAGGGTTTTTTATCTGAAGGCATGGCTGGTGGCAATTGACGCATTAACTGCAGTGTCCACTTCTTCCTCGTCCATGGGTTCCTTGGCAGCACTAGCAACATCATTTGGCACAATTGTCATTGGCGGGGGAAACACTAGGTTCCTAAAGTCAATATACCAGTCTACGTCATAGAAAGGTATCATGTTGTAGCTGCGAAACAGGAAGTGTAGGGCCTGAGTAACCCTTTGTTGGTGCTGGTTGCGGGTCTGTAGGCGAAATCCACTGAGGAATGGTAGCCAAACGACAATGGCTTCTTCCTCAATGAAGTGACATAGGTCGCTAGCTGACGACAGACCTACCCCATAGGCAGCGTGAGCAACGACCTCACCGAGACCATTCAAGTATTTTTGGGGAAGATTTCTTTAACCAGCTTCAAGATAAGTGGTCGGGGAACACTAATGTCCAACATAGACGCTACAAAGTGGGAGCATACATCGAGATTCACCTGATACTTATCCTCATATTCTATACAATCTTTGCCTAAAACCCACTTTATGGCTACCAAAACCAAATAATGTTTATTCTTCGTCATTTTTTTCAGTCTCCTAGTTGAAATCTCCCCTAGGAATGTCGTCTGCAACTTATACGAAGTCAGGCGAACTGGTGTATCCATTGCTCTGACACTATCCCTAAGCTTTTGAGCTACTGCCGAATTTGTCTACCACCTAACCTATGAAAAGGCTTGTTTAAGACTCCGCTACTGACCTATCACTTCTCGAATGCTAAGTATATTTTTCTCTCTACTTACTGGCCTATTTATAGAAAATTGACAAGACACAAGCTAATCCACTTCGAAAAAATGTGATATTATGCTAGTTGCTATCTTGAAAGGCGAGCCTGTGTTTGCTCACATTTTCAGGTCAGTTACATCTGTGATAGCACAACTCAATGTGTGTTTAATTAAATGGAGCTGATTAATTAGCTTTAAAAAGGTCGCGCTTGTTGGCAGTGAGACGTATGGCCGTAGGCTATTGTGTCATATCTCAAACGCGTCCCAGAGCCCAAGGCGATATTCATATCTTTTCAAGTCGTGATCGTTTGTTTGGCGTAATCATTCTGGCCGGGATATTAATTGTCAGCGCATGCTAACGTAGGGTTAGCAAGAAAATTGTTGGCTCAAGTTCCAAGGAGATCAGATCATATCACACGATTGCCCAAATGCAATAATGAACTCCGGCTGCCTCAAAATAGCAATCAGTTCATTTTGCACAATTTGCAAGATTAACGGTACATGCCGAATTAAATGCAAAAGGATTGTTTTCGCCTACCACCTTGAGAATGGTTGTTATTATTGCATGAAAATGCTTAATAGTTCAAAGTCTTTTCACAAACGCCAAGGATAAGTGCAAAGTTGTTTTCTGTCTGTCTATCTAGAGCCGAGGATAGTCGCAACCAACCAGGAACTTGCAGAAATCTTTAGAGAAGAAAAATGTTGGAATCTTCAGCTCAGCCAATGCAGGAGGAAATTAGCCAGGAGCTATTTCTGGTTATTCGTTCTTCAGTAGAGGTATATGTCTATGAGGATGTGGCGTATACTATGCCTGGTATCCCTCGCAGGACAAGGAGAGCCTACACAGAAGAGCTGAATAGACCCAAGAAATGGAGAAACCAGAAAAAGGTTGAGGAAAAATGGGACAATATCTACGACCCAACTCTCGTGAAAAACCTTAAGTCCCTTAGAGAAGCAGCTTGTGAAAGGTTATCGGCACCAAAGGCAGACCAATCTATGGTGAGTAGAGTTTGGTACAGTGGTCTCCCTCAATACATGGTCCCACTGGTGCACTATTGCCCAGAAGTGGTTGATGCTGCTATTTAGCGTTATAATCCTGATACCCACTACATTGAAGGCCGCAACTTAAGGGTGCATATCACTCTAGAGGCCATCTGACACATGTTATGTATCCCAGATCCAAGTGAGGAAGAAGAATATTGAGACCTTTCGCCTGAGCAAAGGAGAGAAAATATGGAGGAAGATGAAAACTAGCTTAGAGTTCTTGTTAGAGGAGACTGGTAAGAAAGGCATCTCAGCTACTAAAGCGCCAAGTATTCCGTTGTCGCATGGTGTATTTCATGACGATCTCCAAGATGCCATGTCCATGCTGGCCTTTGTATGCAGCCGAGACTCCAATGAGAAGATATAGACCTTTCAACTGGGACCGATAATACAATTTCGCAAACAACATGAACTCTTCTGGTATGATTTTGCTGAGTTTATAGTTGAAGAAATGAAACAACAAATTGAGAATTATCAGGCGGAGAAAAAAATTAGGTTTCTTTCCTTCCTGGTCCACATGTTTCTGCATCAAAACCCGGATTTCTTCGCTCGGTATTTTCCGCTATCAATTTTTGATGAGCAAAATAAAAGGAAGCCGGTATCCACATGGACGCCTTTTCTTTCCGCATCATACAATTATTATGCATTTGCGGACTATTTCATAGCCCGGGTCTTGAATGATTTGATCGGAGAGGGTGATATTATCCGGCTCGATAAGGAGCAGGCTGGATTTATGCAGAGCTTCAACCCTGCTTGTGACTGGTTCTTGGGCAAGGATTTTATGATCCTCTGAATGCGGGGCTTTACTGGAAAATCTTTCCTGCTCCCAGCCTGCATCACAAATAGAGTGCTCGTGCTGGAAATGTTCCAACAAGTGTGTATCATTGATTTTACTTTCTGTAGCAGTGAAAAGGTCAAGAAGAAGGGATTTTTCACTTGCCTAAAGAATTTCAAGTTAGTCACTCTACTAAAAAAACAATCGGACCAGTTGTTAGAGGACAAGCTGGCATATCTAAGGTTGGTACTGGTAAATGATAAGTGGGAATACAACCCTTTCGATGACTTGCCGGAGCCACTTATGAGAGTTACCCATGTTTCCCGACCATACTGGGAGAAGCGGCGTAATAAGCGAACGGACAAAGATGAGGATTTTGTTGAATTGGCACAAATCCCTACGCCAGACACTAGAGGCCCATGACACAAGTTCTACTTTCTTGTGGCTATGGCCCAGGATAATGTCCCCATGGAGTGCGGCATGTACAACAGGTTAAATAAGGATGAGGAATGGAGTGAGAAAAAAATAAAATATTTTTGGAAATATCACCAGGAAATAGCACAGTTGGATGCTCCTTACAATCAACTAAGGGATGATCAAGAATTTGAAAGATGGTGGAAAGAGGGCCATCCTAGCCCGAGCTCTAATATTAATAGGAGTGAAGAGGGGGAGGAATCCGAGAAGCAGGAAGAGGAAGCGGCGACATCGGCTTCCTCTACACAAAAGGAGAAGGTCTCCAGGCAGCCCGCCTATGTGGCCACGAATGTACATTTTAATATATCAAGGGGCTCGCATACTCTCACTTGGGCTGCTAAATCAGCCAAGTTATCACTTCAGCATGAGGAGATGACTGCCGAAGCTAGTGAGATTCCACTTGCGAAACGATAGTGTATTATCGGAGAGGGTTCGCAAGAACTCGCCGGAGGAGGAGTACTTGCTACTACTCAGGGGCCGGAGGTTACGATGGAACCTCTGACATTTCTGGAGATGCCAACAACCAGTCAACAGGTACAATTCGCTCCTTCTCTTGCATCTCATTCCTTAGTATTTGCCCCTGCCCCATTACCGATCCCTACCAAAGGTACTGACCCTCTACCCTCTGCTTTTGGTCTGACATATCCAGTTGGATTCGCCCAGTTTTCGCAAGGCCACCCGCTCATAATTACTCCTTCGCGTATGCTTACGCCTGCCACTGCTGCTCAGACTTTCCTCACCCTGCTTTCAGAAAGCTTTCCCCTTGTGAGTGCCCATTCTTTCTCCGCTATGATTACGGATCCTCTTCCTTTGCAACAGGCTAACACCCCGTTAACAACTCCCCCCTCCCCGCCAATAAGCCTTACGGCTAATTCCCCAGTCCAGTCATTACAAATGACTAGCCCTGCTGTTGGTTCTCAAACCAAACTATGGAACGTGCCTCATTTCTCTCCACAAATTGTCACTCTCCAAAAGAAACAAATGTCTGCGCCTATGAAGGTTACTTATCCCTATGCCCTACCTTCTGGTGCTCCTTTCGTAGGTGGACTGGTTTCATCACCAGCTGAATTCATAGCACAAATAGATTGCGGAAGGGAGGCACGCGCGAATAGAATAAGGAAACGCAAGGCAAAGGATGATAGTGTCTTCTCCAAGCCAAGAGTACAAGCTCTGTATGATGAGGCCCGACAAGAATTGAAGTTCACAACCATGTACCCGAGGAGAAGCAAGCCTCAGGGAGAGATGCAACCAGAAGACTATGAGATATATGCGATCGGACTCGACATGAAGGTAGCCCGATCGCAGGATAAAGTTGAAATTATGGAGGAAACACAGTAGGTAGTCACTTCCGACTTCCTCAAAACTAGCCGCCAGCTAAAGAAGAAGGATGAGCAACTCAAGGCAGTCAGGGAAAGGGTTAGTTTTCTAAAAAGGAAGGAGAAATCCTTGGAGGCAGATATTTCCTGCATGACCGAAAGGACGCTGACCGCAGAGGGTGAGAGGAACAAGATTCAAAGCAAAATTGTGAAGATTCGGGTTGTTGACCCTAGCATAATAAAAGAGCTACATAGTAAGAACCAGGAGGCAGAGCAAAATCTACAAATGAAAGATGGAGAACTGGAGCACCTCCGCCTTGAGCATACTCAGGGGATGGCACAAAAAGGGGAAGAGTTGGAACACTAACAGGCTCATTATGAGCAAAGAATGCATGAGAAAGAGGCCAAATTTAAAGGCCTAAAGGCTCAAATAGAGGAAGAGCTCTGAGAGATAAAGGTTTCTCTAGAAGAGCACTTAGCAAACCACTCTCGAGTTGAGCAAACTTGGAATAAAGAAATGAGCAACTATGTGGAGCAGCTGGCATCCGAGAAAAGAAAAAAAGCAGAATTGGTTGAGGCCATTATTTTAAGAGACGCGGAGATTACTTCGCTTAAAACCTCTCTCCTTCCTTCCCTTACACAACCTGATATCATTCTGCTGGTTAGACAATTATACATTTCTCACTGGGAGAAAATCAAAACCTTCTGCCTAACACTGCAGACTACCCTCTGATTTATCGACAAGGCATCAAGGCTCAGCCAGGAGGCCCATGATACGATTGAGCAGTTCCCACGATTCATCTTTGAAAAGGTTCCTGAGGTGAAAGACTTGCTCAACAAGCTATACTTCGTCTCTGACGAGTACCTTGCCAGAGCGAGTATTAAAGATCGGGATGCTGCTGCTCAAACGACAAACAAATATATCCATTGCCACTCCACCTTCCAACGCACTAAGGTAGCTGAGGCTATTCTGAGTAAAACACTAGATAGCATACGAGGATGTTTCTTCAAGTTAGGCAGGATGGGACTGTCGTCCCCATTCCTCGAGGATGGCTCTATTGCCACGACTGCGCAGATTGCATAAATTATTGAAAAGAAGGAAGGCGACTCGGAGGCTTTCAGGGAGTTCAACCATCCTCCAACGACAGCCAACATTGAGACAGTCATTCATCCGCTCTCACAGCTACTATTTCATATATAAGCAGGGGTCGGTTTACCCGATGTGCTGCCTCACAAATAAACTATTGACCTACATGGAGCACAGGAGAATTTACGCAACATAGTGAAGTTGTCTGAAGATGAGTGGTCGCCTTTGCAAGTGGCTCTTTCCAATCTCTGACTCCATTAGCCCTTTGAATAAGGCTCTGGTCTGCAGAACCAAAGAATTTTTGGGTTCTTCGTTCCTTAGTCGAAACGCCCCTGATAGTCGCCAAAAGTTGTTAAATAAATATTTGAGCAGCTCCCTTCGGGTTTATTTTTGCATTGCGTGTGCGCCGGCCTATGCATCAACGAGTTTGCTCGGCTTTTTATCAAAGTTTTGATCTTCCACTTTGCGCATCTACTCTTTGCAGCTTTGGGTATCGACTTTCCTTTTAGATCCTGGGAAACTGCGATGTGCATCCACGTGTCGCGGTTACAGGATGTTTTGTTCCTTGTTTCCTTGAAGCCTCGTTGGGCTGTGAAAGGCTTCCACAAAGCTGTCACTCCTAAAAAGTGTCAGCGGGTCCCACATCTTGCTATGTGGCAACCGTTCAGAAATATTTCAACGCGGGGATGAAATAAGCAATCACGGGCAACAAAATGTTGCCACGTGTCTTTTACTCATGGCTAATGCAGCGTTCCCTCCACTGTGATAAGGTTCTCGGCCCATTCGACACATGTTGCATTTTCGCAAATCCTCGACAGTGATGGGACAAGGATTCATGCGGGATGCGAAAGGTTGCCACAAAACTAACGGCAGGTATATTTTGAGGGCGATAGGCTAGTTGAACGAAATAATGCTATTAGTTGCTACTTGTCATAATCATTGCAGTGCTGGATGACACTTATGCCTTTCGAGCTTTGGTTAGGACCACATATCATTACAAAGGATGCACCTGTGCCCGAGATGACTAGATGCTGTGTTCCGGCTCGATGCTGTTGTAACGGCCTTGGGAATATTCTGATTCAGGCATCATTGCAAAAAATTGCGAGATCTTTTCTATTGCTGTTCTCCGAAGTGGTGGGAGGTTTTCCTACTATATATACTTTCTCTGTTGATGAGAAAAGAGTCGGAAACTAGAGAAAAACACGCTGGTTTTAGCAAAAAGAGACCAGGCCTCTATTACTTTTTTATTTAATTGCAAAACTCTCAGACTGTGCCAATTGTTCGGCCTTTCTATTTTTCATGCTTTTGATTAAACTGTGAACTGTGTTTTATACTGTCTTGACACTTCATTTGAAGAACTTCTATATATGTTGGATACAAGTTTGCTTACCTAAATCATGTCTAATGAATCTTCTTAGTAGTGAGAATGTATGCAACGTTATTTTATGTCAATAAATGAATTGTCTATGCTATAATCTTAAGTCTCCGATGTTTTGGAATACAACAAAACTATTCAGGCCTTTAAATCTATGATTTATTGTGCCCATCAGTAAATCTTGGCGTATCGCCTTAGGTTAGACTTTACTTTATTATATCCGCTTTCTTTTCCCTTTCCAAACCCCATTATAGAAGAAGTCGGCTTCTCTAAAAGCCGGAGGTTACTCAGTTTAGCAAAAAAGGTCCCCCTTAAATTGAGTTTCCTATAAGACTCTGTTACCCTATCAATTTTTGGCATCAACAGTATGCAAAGTGCAAAATGGAGGGGTCGCAACACCTAGGAAGATATGTGTATGCAGAGAAAAAGAATGAGAGGGGACACGCCATGTAGAGTAATATGTATGTGAATGCAAAAACAAGGAAGAGGTGTGTAGGAAATGGAAGAAGGCCACATGGATAATAAAAATGATTAAAAATTTCAAAGCAATTGGATGTGAAGAGAGGGGGTTTGTGTCTAGTATGCGAAGACAAAGGAAAAAAAAGAAGGGGTTGTGTAATCAAGAGGAAAGAGAGGATGCCAAAGTAAAAGTGAATGCAGATTGGAGTATGCAGAGGAGAGAATAATTAATTAAATAAATAAGAGTAATATGGAGTAACATAGAGGAAAAAAAAAAGGGGTGCATAGAAGTATCAGAGAGTGCAAAAGAGAGAATACCATAGATGTAGTGAAGACAACATAGATAGAGTAGGCACAAATGGATGATTATATGTCTAGAGAATAAGATTGAAATTTGATGAGAAAAGTCTAGAAGTGACTAAAAT
>VDFB02120641.1:0-25096 GCA_007258455.2 Sequoia sempervirens | reverse complement strand
CCTCTAATTATTTAAATATTCACTCAAGGTTTATAAAAGAAAAATATTATGACTTGGGAGCATATTATAGTGTGAACATAGGCTTTAGTGATCATATTTAAGTATTTGAAGACATCATGTTAGCATTTTCTTGTTAGAAGAGATAATTGCATGCTTGTGATCATGAATTATATTACTATGATCTTATGTTTGTGTTGATGTAAGAGCTTGGAGACTTTTATTTTGAGGGTTTCTTAAGGACTTAATTATAATTGTGAGAGAGATTCACATTTTATGTCATGTGCTTATATATATATATATATATCGGGATTGAAATTCATTGATAAATATAGTTGAAACAAGGTTTGCACTTACCTTAGGGTTATTTGCATCGCTCCACAATAAATATGTAATACTATTGATTTTGAACTTGAAAAGAGACAAGCATGATTGTTTTGTGGGGATATTTGGTTAGTTGGATCATGGACAATATATTTAATCCTTTTTTTTTAATCATTATAAGTAACAACATTAGTAAACCTATTAAGGGGATTTACATGAACCTTGAAAACATACAATTATTACCTATTGGTTTGATACATATTTAACAACCATTGATTGATCTTTCATTTATAATTATCTATGTAAGTCAATATCTTGTATATGCTTAGTAAAGATTTATATACTACATTAGTAACTTGATATGAACTCTTTGTAAACCAAGAGGAGAAGTGATACTTAAGTAGATTCCACTCTCTTGTATTTTTAACAGCACACATGAAGTTGATGAAGTAAATAGTTAAGTGGGATGTAGTAGAATTATAGGTCAATATTTAGGAATTCTCCAACATATCTAGATAGTGGATGATTCATGTTAGGTGAAAAATGTCTACATTCGTTATTAGTGTACATAGCTATATAGTGGTATCTATTATAATTATGGAGAAGTGGTCATAGTTGTATTGTGCATCTCCTATGAAATATTGGCCAAGGTATCATTATGTGTGTTGATTATTAGAATCCTTCATTTGACGTCTCTATTATACCTATGTAGTAATCTTATGCAATATTGCTTGTGAAGGTAGTGTCCCACCACTTTTGATGGCATATGAGGGAGCCTATATAGCTTTGTGGTTGGAGAAAGAATGCTCACATGATGTTTTCTCTCCTCTTTTATGGTATTGTAGAATCATATTGGGTATATTGGTAGAGGATATATATATTTTCATGATGTAGCACTCCTTTGGTGAATTTTAATGGATTCATGTATGTCTTATAAGGATATGTATATAAATGTTACTAACTCATAACTAATGTGTAGGCATATATGGCTCATAAACATAATGAGGGTTGTTTTATATCCATTTATTATATTTTTGGGGCATCTTGTAACATTGAAATTGATATGTACACAAGCAATTAAGTTGTTTTGCAATTATTATGTTTTATTTTGCATGTTGATGATGTAACTATGATGTGATTTTAGTCAAGTGCATTGTCTCTTTTTAATCAAATTGAAAAGAAAATAAACAATGGCACTATGATATGGTGTGAAAAGGTTCCTTAAAACTAAAAACATTTGATTTGATTTTCAAATTGTAATGCTCTTATTTACTTGTCCTATATGACTCATGCAAATCTTATGTTTCTAAATCCACATCTTGGAAAGTAGGTTAATAATGCTAAGTTGTGACAAACTCAAATAAAATAAGCATAATGTTTTGTTAATTTAGATTTTAGACAAAATAGGTAGTTGTATAATTATGTCTATAACACGAAAAAATGTCTAATTATGTCTTTGTATATCTCATGATTCTAATGAGTTGTGATAGTGTTGTAGATTCTTTATTTTATTTATATAATACAAGATAAATTTGTCATTGTCTCTTAGTTCTACATTTTATTCCAAATACATTCTTGTTTTCACACCTACAAGAAAAAAGTTCGTTATCTATTTTTTCCAATAGTGAAGATTCAATTTGCATACACTTATATTATCCATCTTTTTATAAAATAATCTTTATACATATAAATGTACTTACATATGTCACCATTTGTACAACTTTGATAGGTATTCAATAAAGAAACTTTAAATATGTCACCATTTGTACAACTTTGAAAGATATTCAATAAAGAAAAAACTTTAGATTGCCCCTAATATACTTGATTAAATAAAACTAAAGTAATCAAATGAATAAACAATTTAAAACTTTATCAACTTTTATACTAAATCAATCAAAATCTAGAGACATCTGACACTAATCCATTACCCTAACACCAATTTCATTGAGAACCATAAATGTAAAATCATCCTAACTATTTAAACACATTCTATTACCTATATATTGGAAAACACATCATAGAGAACACCTCCAACGCATAAATATTAAAAGTTTCTTGCCTTGGTCAAAAGCATGACGGGGACATTTCAATACGTGTCGCTTTTATTTTCAGTAAATTCTTGGACGAATCATTACTTGACACGACTTCTTATTCCTTCCATGATACGGCAAGCTGCGACAAGGTTTTGTACATCCAATTTTGTTTTTATTCTGACCTCATATTCTCTCTTGCAATAATAATTGTCGAGCCCCTCGCTTTTAGAATATGGGAATATTCTCTTTCTTTTTAAAACTATATTCTTTTCCTTTTTAAAAAAGCTTATGAGAGGATAAATAGCCATGTACACTAGGTAAATATTAATTCAGTCTTTTGACTATACACAGTAAATAGTAAAAAATACCGTACGTGTACCATACTTCTAACCACTAGTTTCAAACTGACAACCGTATTAATGCCATGAGAACAGCATGTGCCGCGCAGACCGTACTTGGCGGTGGATAAACGTGCATGTGACGTGTAGTTTATTGTATTTATAGTTTTTATATTATTTTGTTAGTTTTTTGACATATCTTATTGTCTTTGAAGATCTATGTAAATGTATAATGATACCTATATATACGTATATACAATTATATATACCAAAAATTATATTTCTTCACAATTTTAATATTTATACTTGAATATTTATAATGATTATTATAAACACCTAAAATTGGCACATCATCATTTTAACTAATTGTTCAACCATTTTTTCTATAATTGATTGAATAATCTTTTTTTATTCAATTTTCATTCACTTATCAATTAAATAAAATATTATGATTTAATTAATAAAGTCACTATTCACCTAATCTCATTCCTAACCTAAAATCTCTTAATCATTATTTTTCTAATATCCATCTTAGGTAAATATTTATTAACCTAAATCTCTTAAAATTAAATAAATATAACTATTTATTTAATTTAATTTTTCATTCACTTTCCATTAGTGGGTTAAAATTAGTTAATTTAATAACCTCTCACTTGCATATTTCTAATCCTAGTCAAGCCTCCTCAAATCATGCACAATTTCCAAATGTGTACCAAGGTATGACCTTTTTACATAGGGCATGGTCCCTTTGTAATGTGACATGGCCTTGGTACCATGTCACATGGGTCAAAGAGCTTGTCCATTCCCTTAGGATACTCCCAAGTACCCTTTCCATCCTCACCATCCACTCATCCTAAGAGAATCCTCTACCATAGATTCTCCTTTAGTCTTGGATCCCTCTCCATCCACCAAAAAAGCGAGGATAATTATCTTCCTCTCATCCCTTTGAGAGCCTCAACCAATTTGAGCCCTTGATCTCTATTATTTATCCTAGTCATGCAATCCTCTAGCCAAAATCTTATAAATAAGCCTCAACCCAAGTCATTGTCATATATCTCATTCTCATATGTAACCTTATGCTATTGGTGAAGGAACTTACATACCACCAAACCCATTATCCTTGATCACAACCACCATGAAAGTTTGATATTGGTGAGCTTTTTTTTTTTCTCATCAATGTTTTACCAATCCCTATGCTTTATCTTGAGTGTTGCATGCATTTTGGGTAGGATAGGATATGTTGTTTATCTTGTTCTTGTATACTCCAATTTTCATATACAAAATTATTTTTATATAGTACATATTTTCTTTAGTTATAACTTTCAAACATTTTAATTATAACAAATATCTATACAAATGTGTTTATATAAGTGTATATATTTATATAGTTTTATATTACAATTACATATAGGAATATAAAATTTTATATGTAAATATACAACTATGCATACCAAAAACTACACTTATTTACAGTTTTAGATTTTACTCTTAATATATTTATATATTTACTTATATTATAATTTTCATATGTTCTAATACTTGTAGGCATATATGCAAATATATTTATAAAACTATATATATTTATATATAGCTTTATATGCATATATAATTATATATAGCTATATATGCATGTAAAAAGTTGCACATACCAAAAAATAAAGCAATATAGTGTTGAACTTATACTTGATGTATTTACAATTGAATATATTACTAATATATGTATATTTGTATATAATAATCTATTAAATATTAATAATACATGTGATAGCTTCTATCAAACGCATGTTGGAGGTAATAGAAAATAGTATATAAGCTAACAACTATTCTCTCCATGATGGTAGCAAAGATGCAATATCATAAAATAACAAACAAATTTTAACTCCTACAATGAGTGATCATAATCATTATGATAAATTGAAAGTGGATGCAACACAAGTATAGCATTACAAATTAAAAAACTAGAATTGATTTCTTTTTTCCTTAATGCCTTGAGAAAGTTAACAAAATAATTTGCAAATATGATAAATCATGTCAACATTCATCACAAATGTGTAATATAAGGGTAGAAATTGTATAATACCATTCAATTTCATCAAACTAAACAAACCCAAGGTAGATACAAGAACACACTCACAATTAGGGGATATTGTGAATGGTTTGATAAGATTCACTCATAGATATCCATGCACCTTTTGGTTCCCTCTCATAGAGCTTTGGGATTTCAACATATAAAGATACCTAGCTTTCAAATAGCTCTCCACTTTGAAATTACAAATTTAAATGAATGAATTATTGGTTTTCACATGATGACTTAGAGTCTATCCTCCCTCCCATGTAGACAACAACACTTTACTAAAAAGTTGCAATCTCCATCCAAATGTGTACATGTATGATCTATGTTCCATTGAGGAACATGCACTTCCTATTAATGAATTTGAATATCCATGTCCAATAAATTATAAAATATCAAAAAACATGTTGGTTTACTCCTCATACTATACTTGAAATTTCTAGCAAAACCTTGAACAATATTGAGACAAAGGGTAACAAGCCTACATGCAATTCTTTCAAACACCCATCATGGGGTGAATGTCCACACCTAGATATTACAACTAATAGTTGCAATGCCAATACTAATGATGTCATAAAATAAATGTGGAATGCCACAACTTCTAAAAATAGAAACCAATACATTTAATCTTAAAACTATCAAAGTGAGGCATACTTGACTATTATAGATGTAGACACCTAAATCTGACTAACATATTTAGATACCAAAACATTATCATTTTCCATCATTTGGCATCAACAATCCGTCTTCTTCATTTAATTAAATAATTTCATCATTTAATTAAATTATCTATTTCATCACTTTTCCTCTATATTGATTAATAATTAATATTATTTAATTATTTACTAATTATTCCTCTTTCCTAAGTGTAATTAAATAATTCATTAACTTGTCTAATTAATTTATTTCCCATTTCCCATTTCTCAAATTAAATAATCATTTTAATTATTTAATTTATCCAATTATTCCTCTCAACATTATCCTAGAAGGTTCAAGCCATTGTCCTTTCAAATGAAAAGCCACCAAGTTTCTATCAAAACTAAAAATTTTGAACGACCAGTTGCTTCTATGGTAAATGAGGAAGACCTAAGAGTAGAGTATTTGCTTCTTCCAAAGGATTATCATTCCAAAGAAAAAACTATGGGAGGATCTAGAAACAGGACAGAGCCGAGTAAATATGATTCCTTGAAAAAGAATGTGGAATTATGGGGTTTGTTTGAAAGGGTTGGTTTCACTCCGTACTTTGCGGCCATGGAGGGTTACAACGAACAACTCAGGTACAAGTTTGTGAATGCCTAAAAATATGGTGAAGTTGAGTTGGGTGGTCTTTGTTTTATTGTTGATGCTAAGCTAATTACCAAATCGATGGGTCTTGCGTATGAAGGGAAGAAGATTGCTAAGTAAGAATGGGTAACTATCAGACTTACATTGAATTTTTTTTGAAGCTAAAGAAAAGGCCCAAATATTTTAGAATGGCTACTCTAGGATTTTGCTTCCACCCCCTTACCATAATGTTTTCTTTTTTGTCATGAAGTATTTTACAGTAGAGGGCCATTTTCAGTTAGTCCATGGTTATCATTTTCCCATCCTGAACCATATTAGACACCTGGAGAAAATAAATTTTCCCTTTTTCCTCCTTTCCTCCCTAAAACAAAGCCTTGCCAATGGTGCTAACCCTCCTTTACACCAAGTTTTGATTAGGGAAATATGCAAGTACGTTCTTGCCACCACCCTGCAATGAAACGCTTTCCATAACTTGATTGAGAACCCCACTCGTAAGAGTTCTATGAAAATTGAACTAATTGAAATTCAACCCCACTCCCTGGTCAAAGAACCTACTAATGCTTCCCCTAAATTCATGGACCCCTCATGGTCGACTCTCCTAAAGATAACCCCTAAAAAATAAAGTGTTGCCCCCCTCTATATTGTTACTAATAAGAAGAGAAAATTGATGATTTGTGAGCTAGGTGCTG
Source organism: Sequoia sempervirens (assembly GCA_007258455.2). Lineage (NCBI taxonomy): Eukaryota > Viridiplantae > Streptophyta > Pinopsida > Cupressales > Cupressaceae > Sequoia > Sequoia sempervirens. Next base: position 18,360 of record VDFB02120641.1, on the reverse strand, counting down.
ACCCTGACACTATAACAATACCAGATGATAATACAAATAGCCTTGAATGTGGTTCCACTACCTTGGTGGGATGAAGATCTACTTGTCTAGATCTTGTTGTGTCTAAGGGATCAGATAATAACAAAAGATCAAAAAGTTTGGATGATAAGAATTTGGAAGAGCCTCTAGATAATAAAGGGAAGAAGGTTACCAGGGAGGAAAAGGCTTCCTCCTCTCAAGAATGTGTTCCTGATAGTCTGGGTGAAGCTAGGTCTCCTGAGGAAGATGTGTCGTGGTTAGAGGACATGGGAGATTTGAGTCAGGAGGAGGAGGAAGGTGTTAATCAACAAGAGGATGTGCAAGATGTGGAGGAGGATACTGGTATGGCTAAGAAAAAAGAAAATGCTACTATTGACTTAGAGGAGATGGATATTAATGTGGTTACCCTTGGTAATGAAGAAAGCTTGAAAGATAAACATAAGGGCATGGAAATAACTAGAGTGGAAAGGTTGGAAGAAAGATTAATGCTTCTTGAGAAGATGATGCAGAAAGATGATAATGCTAATAGGTTTCATGCTCTTGAGAATGTTGTGATGAATATGTCCAGGGTTGTTGATGTGGTGATGAAAAGGGTAGTGGTGGCCACCATCTTGAGATAGGGTAAAATCAAGAAATAGTAGAGGAAAAAGGAGAATAGGGAAGATGTTGATTTTTCAAGAAAGATGGAGATTAAAGATAGCATTGAAGACTTAGTGGAGGACCTAATGAAGGCTTGGAGCCTTATTGAGGATTCTTAATCCTCGATTCTTTTTTTTCTTGCTTATGATGCTTGCTATCATTAGGTTTTTTGGCTCTTCTCTTAGACTTTTAATTGGTAAAGGGTTGGTATTCCCGAACTGTATAATTTTAAGTTTTTTCTTATGTTCTAAACTTCATGAACATACTGGGTACTCTTTATAGGGTTTGTTTATTTTACCTTATTTTTTGGATGAATGATAATATGCACTGGTTAAATTTGTATTGGATCCTTGATATGTTAATATCTTTTGATGTTGTTGGTATAGGTTGATGGTGGTTTTTGGTTGGTTGGGTGTGGGGAAGTGGTTGTACTTTAGTTCTACTTCCTCTATTTTGTTGTTCTCTAGACTGTTGTGCTACTTTTATAAGGGATCAGGGCCCTTTCCTTAATCAATCAAAAACATTATCCTTTTCTAAAACAAATAAAATTCATTATTTTGTATTTATTTCCCCTTTTGCACATGTAATTAATAATTAATTTATTATTAATTTCCCAGGAATTTCTACCTCACTAGTTGATTGAGACTCACTTTCAATCCACTCGTTAATCAAGCTAGTCTTCTAATCAATCAATCCAGTCAACTCCCCCTCACTTCCAATTCACTCAATCAATTTTATTCACTAATTATCAATTACACTTGACTCTTCAATCTAATCCTCTTAACTGATCTATGCACTTGGTTATGAAATCATGCAGTCAGTTAACTATCCATCAATTACTCTCATCAAATCTTGACCATTGATCGATATCACTCAATCTATAAAACAAACCTATCATTCATCAATTATATCTCTCTCATCATTGCAAAGAAACTATACACATATTATCAATGCTTTGTGCTACAAAATCTGAAAGCAATTATCACTACACTTTTCTCCAAGGTGCAAAGAGGAGAAAAATGGAGCTAAGTTAAGGAAAATTGTTTGAAGCAATGTGTGTGCAAGTTTGATGCATTTCATTATTATTGTAATTTGGTCTTAATGCTCTATTGGTGTGATTTGTTAATTGTGTTAATTTTTATTTAATTGTTTGATTTCATAGTCATTTTCCAAGTCATATAAGAGATAGTAGAGATATTTTGGTGTATTAGTCCTATTAATTTACCTATTCTCAGAAATCCCATTTGACATTATTCTAGTTTCATTATATTTTCACTCCATCATAATATTTAGTCATTATAGAGGGAACATGTTGGCCTATATAAGTACAATTAATATTGATGTTACATCAAAATATTTACAAAATTAGATTGGCTTCCAATGCTTATTGTATTGCCAAAATTTGTATACTCTTGGAGAAAAAGACAATTTTGCAGTAAAACTAAGTTCTGCTTTAGGCACCTTCCATCAATCACCCCTTACAATTGCATTTATAGGCCCCTAATACTGATAATTTTGGACTTTGAGGCCTAATCCATTCATAAAACCACTTAAATCCCAACAAATATCACTAAAACCACTCAAATTTTGTGAAACCCACCAAAATATCCCTGGTGGGACTAAGTCACCCCGTTGGGCGACTTAGTCCCTTTTGGGGTATTTTCCACTTTTGAGCGGGAATTTCATTAATTCAATTTAATTTTTCAATGGATGTCGGCCTCTTCGGTCTAAATAATGGGAAAATTAGGTGTTGATGCTTATAAATACACATTTTAAGTCATTTTCAACATCTCCTAGTCATTTTTACAAAGCAAAAATCAAAAGTCAAGAGAAAAAGTGTCTTACACAAGAAGATTCAATAGCATTTTGTAGCAAAGTTAAAGCTTTAGGGTAGCAAACTTGGGTTTTTGCAGTTCTACAAGCTCACTTCTTATTCAAGATCTCACATTGCAAAATATTGATCATGGCTGCCTATGGTGAATCATGGAGAAATCTAGGTTGAGGAGATGCAACTAGCCATCAAATCGCACCTAATGACTTGTTTTTGAAGTGATTCCATCTTCCATGTTCTTCTTATCTTCAGAATTAAGTTTGCATCACATTCTACATATCATTTATATTCATTTGAAGAGTTGTAGGGTTTCTTACATTGAAGTCTTGCATCTCTTAAGTGCCATTCATTCACCTCATTCTAACACATTAGAATAGGGTTTTATCAAGATTATTTTCAGCCTTTCCTAGTCTTAAACACAATTAAGGCTAGGGTTTATGTAGATTTGATTTTCTACAAAGTTTAAATACCAAATAGGGGTTTGACCAAGGCAAACCCCCCAATAGAAACCAATTTATCTTCTATTTTGCAGGGTTTTTCGAAGATTCATATCCAAATTTTCGTCAAAGAGCAGAGTGTAGGTTGTGGGCTTTCATTTCCACTTTCGGATTTGTAGAAAATCCAAAGTGGACTGCCTCCCATGGTGGAAAATTAGTCCCACTGTACTTCTTTTTCAAATTTTTTTATAGATTCTGACACCCTTTTGGTAGAAACAAATTTCTGGGCAAATTCCTTGTTTTGGGACTAAGTTGCCTAGACTGGCCTAAGTGTCTCAGTTGCCTCAAAAGTCAAAATTTCTAGGATTTCAGTGTCTCCTGCAACCTTCAATATATTCTTCTTCAATTTACAAGGGAATATTTCCTATTTTACATCTTCATTTGTTCATTTATTGCATTAGTTTAGCTCTTCTGCATATCATAGTGTGTTTTCCAGCACTTTGCATTTCTTAGGTTTAGCATCATAAAATCATTCCATTTTTAGATTGTTGCATTATTACATATTAATTATACATAATAAATCTCATTAACATTAGTCTTGAGTGTAAACCCTTGCATTTTGGTCCCCCATCCAATCCCCTTTCTCCTTTTAGGTGAAAAACCCTAGGAGGAGCCAAGTATTGTGAGGGGTCAAACCAAAATCATTGTTTACATTTTGGTGAACCTGTATCTTGGTGAACATTAAATTCCTTTCTGATTTTAAAGTGCATCCTAGGTTTCATCTTGCATTAGTTAAAGTGCATCCTAGGGTTTTCAATTGCATTAGTGAAAAAGTTCATTGTTGCTTGCATTATTGCATCTCATTTCATAGCATAATAGTGAAATTTTTCATTTATAGTCTATATTTGCATTACATAATCTTAAACACATTCATATCCATTAGAAAATTTAGAAAAAAATCAATAATAACCCTAATTGGACTAATTCGCCACCTTGGGTGACTTAGTCCCACATACAATTTTGCATTTTTGTTTTCTGCATTCTATTTTCCATTTCTAAACTTCCTGATAGATTTAGTCATCACTCTATTTTTGTACAGCTATTTACTATTCTACTTGAATCATTTTCATTTATACTATTTACTTTAATGCCAATCATATATAGCATTAGGCTTTTACAATGTTCACTTTCAACATTCATTCCTAGCTCCTTTAGATCAGATGCATCCAAAAAAATAAACAAAAACTTCACAACAATGCATGAACCAATTAAAACAATGCTTCATTTTAGGACAACCCTATCATCCAAACCTCTTAGTAGTGATGACTTGGATAGATCAGATGAAACCTTTCAAGGTTTCCTCTCACTAATTTCATCCACTAAGACTTGTGATGACAAACCTAAAACGTTTAGTGACTATCTCTCTCCCAAACCTTTTAGTCATGTTGACTTGTGTATGTTAGATGAAGCCCTTGTAGACTTCATCTCACACAAGCCATCCACAAAGATTTTTTGTGAGCAATAAATGACAAAATATTTTCATGTTATTCAACCTCAACTTTTTCTTTACCCACCTTCACATCAACCTCAACCTCCACCTAAACCTAACTTTACCCTTTATCCACCACAACATGATGATATTGCACACACACACTACACTAGAAACAATCCCCAACCTCAACAACCTCCTCCAACATCCTTACCTTTACCAAATCCTATTTTTCCTAGCGCTCCTTGTCAAAACTCACACCTTAGGGAGTATGATCTTATTGAACAACTTAGAATACTCCCACCAAGATATCCCTTTGGGATCTTCTTCAAAATTCAACCATTATCATTCAATGCTTCAAACAACCTTACAACAACTAGTCATTCCTCCTGGTACAAATGAAAGTGATGTGGCAGCTCTTGTAGAGGGAATGAATATGTTTAATGTAGACATTACCTTTCATCAGCATGAGCTTCCCCCATTAGAATTAGGGAGACAATGAGGCTTTTATGATCATTTCCCAATATAACAAAATAGGTATTAAGTGAACCCTCGTTGACAATGGCTCTGCCTTTAATGTGTGTAGTGTGAAACTTCTTGATCAATTACGTGTGGATAAATAAAAAATTAAACCTGATTCCTTATCCATCAAAGGATTTGATAACAAAACCAAACAACCACTCAGTATAATCATTTGACCTATAATAGTCGGAGTGGTTACCTTGCAAAATCCTATTCATGTCATGCCCTATGATCTTGTGTATAATCTTCTCTTGGGTAGGCCATGGATTCATGAGATGCATACGATCCCTTCAACTCTTCATCATATAATGAAATACATCTATAACAACAAGGTATATCAAGTTGTGATAGACCCCGAGCCTAAGAGTTGTTTGCAACTTGAAAAAGGAACTACAAGTCCCCTAAATACTTTAATTCCAACCTGTCATATTGACCCTCTTCAGACCAATAAACAAGAAACCGAATCCATGTCTAAATTTCTTGATGATGATTGGGGAACATTGGAATTTACTCCTTCATTCATGGATGAATGCATAATTACCCGCAAGGAGATAGACAAACAAGAGCAACCAACAATTATGTCCACTCAAAATTCACAAGAATCTTCCCCTTCTCCTATCTCACCTCCTTTGGATGAGAGCACATCTTATACAATTTTTTTTGATGAGATAGATTATTAGCAACCTCCCAATCCAAAGGAAATGGAAAAACTTTATGGACATGGTTACGAGCTTGTGAAACAATTGGGGTACAATGGTAAATGATGTGGAAAACATGAACAAGGCATCAGTGTCCCTATTGATCCTAATACGCAAGACATAAAGATTGGTTTAGGGTATTCCTTTTCTAAGACAACAAAAGAAGCTCAACGACCCTCATTAAATATCAATAGCATCACATGTAAACCCAAAACTACGCTTACGCTCAAACATCCTGAATTCTTTGATCTGAACTCTCCACCCTCTTGGAAGTATGTTGCAAGTGATGAAGCTTTGAAAAAAATGTTAGGTGCCATTGATAAAACATCTTCCTCTAAATGCAATGTTACCTGTGCTATGATAAGTTCCGAGCCACAAAATACCGATGATCATGAGAAAACCATGGAACCATACAATTTTGAGTTTCCTTTGTTGAATGCACTCCCTCTAGGAGATACAATTGATATAACAATGGAAATCAATGATACAAAAAAGTTCATTAAGATTGTGAAGAGCCTTGATGATGACGAACAAGAGGATACTACACTTTTACTCCATGATTTTCTTGAAATTTTTGCTTTGAAATATTCTGATATGCCAGGTATAGACCCAAAAAATTGTCACACATAACATTGTTCTTGCAAATGATACTAAGTCTATTTGACAAAAGATACACAAAATGAATCCTAAGATAGCTTTTCTTGTTAAAAGAGAGCTTGAAAAACTCCTTGATGCAGGTTTCATTCGTCCTATTGATTATTCTCCTTGGATCTCAAATATTGTCACAATTGCTAAACCCGATAATCATATTAGGATATGTAAGGATTTTTGTGATTTGAATAAAGCATCCTTAAAAGATGATTTTCCACTTCCTAATATTGACATGATTGTGGATTCAACTGCTGGACATGATTTTTTTTCATTCATGGATGGATTTTCTGGTTATAATCAAATCTTCATTAAGCCACAAGATCAATACAAGACAACATTCACAACATTTAATTATAACCAGAAAATCATTCATCCTACAAGGACGAAATTTTTTGGTTATAATCAAATCTTCATGCTACAAGGACGAATACAAATCATTCATCATTTTGTCGCTTCTTTAGTCGATAAGACATTACCTTTCACACATCTCCTTAAGAAGGATGTTCCCTTTGATTGGAATGAGGATTGTAAATAGGACTTTGAGAGTTTGAAGGAATACCTTGTCACTCCACCTGTTTTACAACCTACCATGCCAAACAAACCATTCATACTCTACATTGCCGCATTTGCGCATGCTCTTGTATTCGCTACTAGTAAATTGTGACATTATTGTGCAATGTTTAGCTCTTGTATTCGCTACTAGTAAATTGTGACATTATTTACTACATGTAGAAATACAAGTCATGACAAAATTTGATCCTCTTAAACATCTTTTCAATAAAACAGACTTACCATGATGTTTAGCTAAATGGGTTATGATGTTAACTGAGTTTGACCTTAAGCTTGTTTTGCAAAAATAAATTAAAGGACAATCCTTGACTGACTATTTAGCTGATGCTCCTTCTCTTCTGGTGTTACCCAGTAATGATTCTTTTCCTGATGATAGTGTATTCACAATAAATATTTCTACATGGACGTTATATTTCAATGGATCTAAGTGTAGAACAGGTTCCAGTGCTAGAATAATCTTAATTCTACCTGAAGAAAAACCTATTCCCTTGTCATATCATTTAAATTTCCTATGTACAAATAACACTACTGAATATGAGGCCTTAATCACTGGAATACACGCTGCTTTAATTATGGGAATTATTGGCATTAGGATCTTTGGTGACTCGCAATTAGTAATCAAACAAATCAATGGTAACAATCAAGCTAAACATGATAAATTATCCAAATATAAATATCTCACAATGTCCTTATTGATGAAATTTCACTCCTTCACCATTGATAACATCTTGCGAATAGACAATCAACATGCAGACACAATGGCCAGTGTCATTTCTCTTATATCCCCCTCTGACCCTTCACAAGATATCATATTCACTGTTCATCCCATCATGAAATCTTCTATCACTGATATTGATATCACTACATTTGTTATGACCAAAAATGATTCAAGTGAATGGTATGATTCTATTTATAACTATATAAAATATGGTACCCTTCCTGAACCTATCGCCAGTAACACTCGTGCTCGCCTAAAAAAATTAGCCACCAAGTACATCATCCTTGACTATGTGTTATATTGATGCTCCTTTGACAAAATTTTACTCAGATGCCTCAAGGATTCTGAAATTAATATGGCACTTGAGCAGGCTCATGCTGGAAGTTGTGGCTATCATTTTGGTGCAAAGACCCTAGCGCATAAACTTCTTCGTGCAGGTTATTACTGGAAAAATATGGAAAAAGACTTATGCCTATGTTAAGCGATGTCATAAATGTCAAGAACATAGTCATTTATTTCATGCTCCTGCTTTTGAGCTCCGTGCCCAAATACCTATTTGGTCTTTTTCAGTATGGGGCTAGATATAATTGAAAAAATCTCCCCGCCCTCTTCCGTTGGACATACGTTTATCATAACTACCATTGATTATTTCATGAAATGGGTCGAGGGCATTCCTCTTCAATCTATGACTGCTAAGGTAATCTATCGCTTCATCCTTGAACACATAATTGCTCATTTTGGCCTTCCTTCCGTGTTAGTCTCTGATAATGGCACATCATTTAAGAATAATGATATGAAGTTCTTGGAGACTTTCCATATTCAACACCATTTTTTGACACCTTACTACCCACAATCCAATGGTCAAGCTGAGTCAACTAATAAAGTCCTCAAACAAATTTTAAAGAAAATTGTTAACACCAATCACAAGGACTAGCACACACAACTGCATTATGCACTTTGGGATTATTGTACAAGTGTTTGTTCTTCCACCAGCTCAACACCTTATAACCTCATTTATGGTACGAAGGAAATCACGCCTTTAGAGTTAGAAATCCCAACATTACGGATTTCTCTCCAAGGTTTGATTGATAATAACACTTATAAGACTGAACGATTACATCAACTTGAAATGCTCGATGAACAACACATTAACACTCTTGAGCATCTTCAAGCCTATTGCAAAAGGCAACAACATTATTACAATCTCAGTGTTATCCCTTGCACATTTGATAAGGGTGACTTAGTTTTATCCACAAATCAACGTAATGTCAATGCCAACCCTAATGAACGTGGAAAATTCAGTCCTAATTGGTTAGGACCCTATGTTGTTGACAAAAGTTATGGGTTTGGTGCATATGTCTTAACAGAACTTGATGGAGCACCCCTCAAAGAACCAATCAATGTCGCGCATTTGCGTTAGTATTATGTTTAATCCCTTTTGAATAGTATGAAATATAAAGCGATGTTGATAAACATTATGGGACTCTTCCCTTATATGCTTTCACATTGCTTCATTTTTGACAATTCTATTGTAGGTTTGTCTTGAACACTAAAGTGATTCTTTGTAATCCTTTAGGTTTCATGCTATTCACTGTAATCTTGTGTATTGTGTTACATTTCGTTTTATCATAACATACTCAATAATTATGTTGTATCTAACATAAAATTGCAAATATGTTTTAATTAGATCACATACACATTGTTAAATCATGGAGACATTAATTAATGTAATCTTTCCAAGGTCACTTAATTAATCACATTTTCATTTAACATTCAATCACATTTAGAAAAATCATAAAACATAAAAAATTTCTATATATACATATCTTCCAAAGTTTTATATATGCATATCATCATAAGAAACCACATCACCAAGGTCTGTGAGAACTACACCTCTCAATATCTGGTGCTCGTGATTCGGTACCTAGACATTGTGAGACAATCGTGTGTGATTGTGATCATGATCCACTAAATCTAAGTGTGAACTCCAAACCTTGTGCTCACCCAAGGGCCACATCTCTCTCCTCCTATAGACATGATATCTCTACATGTAGTCTCTCTATCTTTGCTAGACTATGTGATGACTGCCCTATAGTCTTTTCCCAATGCAATCATCTCCTCAAGCTCTTAGAAGTTGCTCGTAGCCTCATGAAAGGCTTAAGTGACTCTGCTCCTCCTATTGGTGGGGGCATGTAGTCAGGATCCATCTCCTCCTCATTGGTGGATACATGCACTATCTCCACAGTAGCCTGACGATAGAACTCTCGCTAGTCTCTTGTCCCTCCTGTAAGGTAGAAACATCACATAATCAATAATCATCATCATGATATGCATATATATAAAGTGACATAATAATTTAAAGTACATGCATAAAATCAAATATCATCACCTATGTCACCGATCAGATGTGTCACCTCAATGTCATCCTGTATTGGGGGCATGGAGGCTGTGCTAGCTACCCCTCAGCTATGAGTACTAGTACTAGTTGTAGCTGTTGCTCCTGACCTTGTCCTATGGATGGGAAAGGAATCTCCCCCCTCATGATGATCCTCAAATACTGCCTCATCATCCTCACTCAAGAGTGGCCCCTTCTCCTCGTACTACTCCTCCTCCTCTCCCTCATGATCCTCATAATTTGGATCTGCCTCCTCATCATACTCATCATCAATCACATTAGTAAATATATCAGTAGGTCTATAACATGTCTCCTCAGTCCTATCCTCCTGCTCCTCTCCATCATCTGGTAGTGGCTCCACATCTCCCACTGGCTCATCCCTCAAGAATATTGGTGTTGGTCGAGTCACTATCCACCACTCATACTTTGTTGTGGCACCAATTTTATTTGCATCAGAGAATGATGGTTGGTCACGATCAGAATTATCAGAGTCACTCTCAGCTACATGCTCGAGCGTGATTTGCATTGTATCACCTGGTCTTCGTGCACTCCGCACTGATCTCCTAAAAGAGGATCGTGCCCGAGGTGGTGTTTGTACTTGTCCAAACTGTTGCATGACTTGATCATAGTAGAATGGTCGTACTATGTAATCATGATGACCAACCAAAAATCTATCCATCTGCATCCTCCTCAACTATCTAGTATAATCTGGCCATTAGAATGTCAGCCGATATGGTCTCCAAAGGACCTCGTCCTCATCCAGTTGGTCAAACTGTACCCTCGAAAAATGCAAATCACCATACTGCCATAGTCGCCGCAAAGGATACTCGAAAGCTCGAGGGTACCCCACTACTGTAGTGCATGGATAACCAACTGGTCTAGTACATGTAATGTGCTCAAGGAAATAACCCTATAGAAGTGTGTAGTACACCATACTATCCACCTCTCAGTATACAAACTGCCCCAAATCATAATAGAGATGTGCCAACATACTCCGACCCTAGGCATATACTATCCACCGCTCTGCCATCCCTCGAATCATGTGTACTAGTCCTCCCTCAAGATGAGAACTCTGACCATTAGGGATGAGGACTAGTGCTATAGTGTGCATCATAATGCATCGAACCACTGGTGGTCGTGAATATAATAACATGGACAAATCAATCCGTTCGCTAACTCGTGCATCATGAACTAGACCATCTAAACAATAATGTAAATAAACTTTGTGCTCTAGAAAGGTACAGTCTTTGTGGAAATATAATTGCTCTCCTCAAATTGACACATGGAAAATATGATAGACATCCTCCAATGTGATTGTCATCTCTCATGTGGGTAGATGAAACATACATGTATCTGCATCCCATCACTCGCAGAGAGCCATCAACATGGAATTGTGGTATCTCATGGGAGGCATAAGATATGCCCAATAGATCCCAATAGTCTGAAGATGCTCTGTCTCCTCTGCTAATAGTGTTGGAGCTAGATCTCTTAGGAAACTCAGTTGTCTCCCTCCTATCCATTGTCATCCTTGGGTGGGTACCTTTAAAATTTACACAAATATGCTCTAAAATCCATCTCAAATCTTTCATTTTTACATTTTTCATCATGCAAGTGTGCTAAAGTTAATCTAGTGTGCTTTTCTAAAGGACCTAGACATTTTACACCCCTTTTGGGACATTTTTCAAAGAAACGGGACACTTCACAAAGAAACATGACACTTTGTGAACAAAAGGGACACTTTGCAAACAAAAGGGACACTTTGTGAAAAAAGGGGGATGCTTTGCAATCTTTTTTTCCAAGACCCTTAATCAACCCAAATATACCTAAAAATTAATTAAATCATTACAAATTCACACAACGAAGCTTGAAGAATCCACTCACCTCATGCTAACACTCACCGTACGGCACCTAGTCTCGAAGATCATTCAGTCATGTAGGTGTGTATCCCCATCTGCTCGACATCTTCTCCTCTCATTCATCCCTCTCAAGCTACAAAAAGGTAAAATGAATAGTAAGTGAAAAATTACTCCCCTTTACCTCTTTTCATTCATTTTTCATCTCTTTTTTTTTAATCTTATGCATTAAAATAGGCTTACTTTCTTTTAAGAATTAATAAAGTATCCCCTTTTCAAATCAACATAACGGGAGCTAGGGTAATCCGTTTTTGACGCCATTTGATGCGTTAGAAACATGATTATGCACCTGACATTGTCATTCTTCTATAATTATGCGACATAGTACTTAGAAATGTCCTTTGATATGATATTTCAAATTTGATGGATAGATTGCTACCTTGATTCCACCTCCGTAAAAAAAGAAGAATCAAGGGGGGGCATACATCTACCCTCAAATTTTCTTCCTAAGAGTTAGGGAAAGAGGATTTTTGATAACTAACGAATGTGTGTTGCAGGATGTGGTTTCCTAATGTTGTGGTTTTGCAAATAACTATATTGGGGGCTTCATTCTCCCACCTTTTGAATGAGTATCCTTTAAGTAATAAAGTGCATTGTTTAGAATACTTTAGCTTGCATATGCACATAGAGTCATATGGGCAATAAAGTGGGGGCTTAATGTATTTCCAAAAATTGTATACTCTTGGAGAAAGAGATAATTTTACAGTAAAACTAAGTCTTGCTTTAGGCACCTTCCATCAATCACCCCTCAAAATTGCATTTATAGGCCCCTAATAATTTTGGACTTTGAAGCCTAATCCATTCATAAAACCACTCAAATCCTTACAAATATCACTAAAACCACTCAAATTTTGTGAAACCCACCAAAAATATCCCTAGTGGGACTAAGTCGCCCAAGGTGGTGACTTAGTCCCTTTTGGGGTATTTTCCACTTTGAGCTGGAATTTCATTAATTCAATTTAATTTTTCAATGGATGTCGGCCTCTTAGGTCTAAAGAATGGGAAAATTAGGTGTTGATGCTTATAAATACACATTTTAAGTCATTTTTCACATCTCCTAGTCATTTTTACAAAGGAAAAATTAAAAGTCAAGAGAAAAAGTGTCTTACACAAGAAGATTCAATAGCATTTTGCAGCAAAGTTGAAGCTTTAGGGCAGAAAACTAGGATTTTTGCAGGTCTACAAGCTCACTTCTTATTCAAGATCTCACATTGCAAAGGATTGATCATGGAAGCCTATGGTGAATCATGGAGAAATCTAGGTTGAGGAGATGCAACTAGCCATCAAATCACACCTAATGACTTGTTTTTGAAGTGATTCCATCTTCCATGTTCTTCTTATCTTCAGACTTAAGGTTTGCATCACATTCTACATATCATTTATATTCATTTGAAGAGTTGTAGCATTTCTTACATTGAAGTCTTGCATCTCTTAAGTGTCATTCATTCACCTCATTCTAACACATTAGAATAGGGTTTTATCTTATTTTCAGCCTTTCCTAGTCTTAAACATAATTAAGGCTAGTGTTTATGTAGATTTTATTTTCTACAAAGTTTAAATACCAACTAGGGATTTGAACAAGGAAAAAACCCCATTAGAAACCAATTTATCTTCTGTTTTGTAGGGTTTTTTGAAGATTCAAATCTAGATTTCCGTCAAAGAGCAGAGTGCAGGTTGCAGGATTTTGTTTCCACTTTCGGATTTGTAGAAATTCCAAAGTGGACTAAGTCACCCATGGTGGCGACTTAGTACCATTGTACTGCTTTTTCAAAAAAAAATGCAGATTTTGACACTCTTTTGGCAGAAATAGATTTCTGGATAGATTCCTTGTTCTGGGACTAAATCGCTCAGATTGGCCTAAGTGTCCCAGTTGCCTCAAAAGTCAAAATTTCCAAGATTTCAGTGGCTCCTGCAACCTTCAATCTATTCTTCTTCAATTTCTAGGTGCATAGTTCCTGTTTTACATCTTCATTTGTTTGTTTATTGCATTAGTTTGGCTCTTCTTCAATCATAGTGTGTTTTACAACACTTTGCATTTCTTAGGTTTAGCATCATAAAATCATTCCATTTTCAGATTGTTGCATTAGTACATCTTAATTAGACATAATAAATCTCATTAACATTAGTCTTGAGTGTAAAACCTTGCATTTTGGTCCCACATCCAATCCCCTTTCTCCTTTTAGGTGAAAAACCCTAGGAGGAGCCAAGTATTGTGAGGGGTCAAACCAAAATCATTGTTTACACCTATACATGTGAAATTTATGGAAAATGAGGTTAGTGGAGCACTAGTGCTTTAGAAAATGACATCAAAAGGTAATGGAGGTAAAGGAGGAAGTCCTAATTCATTTTCATATCCTTTTGTGTTACTCATAGAAACAAAAAGGGCCAATGTGCTTTTGATGGAATGAATTACATTCTTAGATGTTTTAGTAGAGTTATTTTGAGGAAAAAATTTGATGTTTATCCTCATTATTCCTAGAGACTAGAAAATTCCTCTAGTTCTTATTATAAGGATTATTTGGGGACTAGAGGCTTCAAAATGCATAGATTTCCTTCCATGATGAGCATAGATTTCTTCTCCGAGTCTCAGAAATGGGTCCCTAGAAATAAAATCATCAATGATCACCATAATGTAAATTTTGTTAGGATTTACCAACAAGAATGAGGAGATCAATTATCAATTAAATGCAAATTTTAATCAAAAGAACAAAGGAATAAAATTCACATAGAGACGAGACAACAAAAATTAGCATGGTTCACCCTTTCCTAGGATACATCCACAAACAACAATAGTCCATTTTATTCAACTTCCAAAAATTACAAATTACAATTTGCTTGCAGCAAAATAGTTGCAACGTATAGCATCAAAATGCACTCAAATTTTCATGTGCTATATTTTATGTTATCATCACCAAACCATGACTCTTGCTCATGTGACTGTCTATCAAAACTCTCCCATGCATGCCTTGCTGCAAGTCACAACTTCTCACATGACTTTCCAACTCCTCAAATTCCTACAACAAGATATTGTTCATTATTTATGGTAGTTACAAACCATTTTTAATTGAATTTCAATAAAATATGTAGAAAGTTTCTTTATTAAAAAATAGGAAATTTTTGCTTCAGGGGCACTACCCCCAACAACCCTTGTAGGGGGCATTTCTCCTAGACCCCCACTGTGGGCTCTACCATTGGGCCCCCATTGGGTGTAGGTGCAGGGGGGTCCCCTAGATCCCGTAGGAGGAGCTTGTCCCCTTGTACTCCCCCATTAATTAACTTGGGGGGAAAACATGTCAAGCAAAGTGGCCAAAATTTAATCTCCAAAATTTGAATAGGCTTCATAGACCAACAAATGCATGAGTCTTATAGCTTCAAATTCATGGATCAACCTTGCTAATCTATTATCCAAAATTTGTATGATGTTTCTAAAATAAATTTAATGATATTATTTGTGAAGAAATAATACAAAGGAATATACAAGTTGAGGGATATCTTAGCACTTTTGAACTATCAATATTTCTAGAAAAAAACTAGTAAAAAATAAATTAAAAAAATTGATCTTCATTTCTCATTGTATTTTAAAAACTAAAGTTGTTCACTACCAAATGAGAGTCTAAATCTTACATTCACTAATGTTTCTAGTCTAAAATTCCATAGTTTTAATCACAAATGAATATAAACAACTCATCAATCATATTTTTTTATGATATAAATAATTGCATTCAAGAATCCAATTTCACTTGAATGAGAAATACAATGGATCATGACACATTTCATATTACATTTGAGAATGTAACATGAGAAAATTGCTCAATTCCTAGTAAGAAACATCATGAGTGACACCACTATATACCAAGTTACAAACATGCCCTATAGGACTATAAAAAATAATATTGGGATGATGAAACAAAGACACCATACATATATTAAGAGATATGATTATAATTGGTTATTTCTCATATATGATCCTTCAATCAAATCCTTCATGATACTTATCAAATCATGTTTATAAATAATTTTATGGATAGAATAATTTTAAGCATAATGACATGGATTTTTTATTCTCATTACCAATAACATTGTGTATATTACAAACAAGAATATCTAGAAAATATTGACCTTGGCAAGAATATTCTTGGAATATCTAAATATTACTTTCTTTACCTTATACAATAATTAATTGAAAGAAATAATGTTAAAGTCTATAAATGACCAAAATAGCTTAATGTGACCCAAAAGTGCATATTTTATGCTTAGTATTTATCTAACCCCCCAAAAAACTGTACATGTACAATGGTAAACCCTCAAGAGATTAGTATATGCAAAGTGATTTGATGATAATCTTAGAGAAGAAAATTTTAATATCAAGAGTAACCCATTGGGCCAATGGAAAGAAACCAAAAGTAGATAAAATCTACACTATATATCTAATAAATAATTTAAAAGAGATTAGCATTCTTGTAAATCATCATGAAAGGGTCAATAAAAAGTTATAATTTATAAAATTTATTTCCTAATATAAGTTTTTGGTCTATGTCACCTTGAAAGTGAAGGTTTTTATTAATCTCTAGTTAAGATATCCACTTGCTATTGTGAATCCTCCTATATTGGTTTATACTTGCATTCCCTAATAGTAGGATCAATATGAGTAAATTTAGAACTTGGATTATCATACATTAGTAGGCACCATAACTAAGCATTGTTAGGACAAGGTGCATTTTTCACCTTATATGATGTTATAATGTAAAAATTAATATTATTTTTTGTGTACCTAGGGAGATTTAGGGATGCATGCATCACATGGGTTAGATATTTTTGGGGACCCTTTATATGTTGTATGTAACATTAGGATAACTGTTTTAATGCGGATTTACAAATTGGGTAAATATTTAATATTGAGAAAACTTAGTACCAAAAAGAAAATGAAGGGGGAAATGCTTTAGTAATCTCATTTATCCTAATGTTACATGGTTTATGTAATACCACTTGGTAGTTTTGTGTAAGCTTATTTCTATAAAAGAAAGCACATGAGTAGTTGTTGAGGTTGGCTATTGTGAGGGCTTGCTGGCTAATGATAGTTTGATAATATCTTGTAGGTTACACATGTGAGGAAAGACAACATGGATTGAGATGCATGGTTACATGATTCTCATTTACTTGTTCACATGAAGTGCATGTAGAGAGCTTTGATTTTTTAGAGCTATAAATGGAGACTCTACATATGTATTGTAATATTTGTTCATGGTATAATCCATGAGTATTGATGCTTCTGGAGGTTGGGGTGTTTTCCTCTTTAGGGTTTTCCCATGACATATATCTTTTGTCATCTTTGATGGTATGTTTTTATATTCTTTTGCATGTGGATTTTGAATACTTGTTTGCATGATTTTACCTCTCGAGGTTATGTGGAAATAGTCCTATATGGCTACAAATTTCCTTTCATTTGGTATCAAAGCTTGGTTTCTAGAGTGTGGGAGGAGATATCCCTATTATTGATAACCCTTATTTGAGTAGATCTAGTGCATGGTTGAATCTATGGATTTCAAGAAAATAATGAAGAAATTTTTAAGGTATGAGGGTTTTGTGCAAGTTTTTATTTTTTAGATTTGGGGTTTTGGGGTTGCAGATTTGTGATTATATTTTACAGATTTGGGGTTTGAATCTATGTTGGAAAAATAATGCTTTTTGGGTGTTCACCATGAGGGTTCTATAGGGAAATTTTCATATATCATCCCTTGGGAAAAAATATACCTCACAATTGGATCCAAGAAGCTCGAGAAATAAAGATTGACATGTTTTGGCCACAAAAAATGTTTTTTTCCCTTGTACCCCTATTGTACAGTCATATAGTTTGCATCTATGAAGAATAAAATAAATTAAACCCTTTGTGGAATAAATATTTAATTAAAAAAAGTCACTATTTCTTTATGAAGGCAAGGGGGTCCGTAGGCCCCTATACTACTTGTTCCTACTATAAGGGTTGGTGTATGGGATTAAGCGCTTAGTTCTCGGGATCCTAGTCAACTAGGGAACTGAGTTTCCCAACCCCCTACAAGTTTGGTATAAACATTAAAACCTTTTTTAATGCACCCCTAAAATCTACTATTAGCATGCCATCGGCCAGCCACCATAAGGCCACCTTTGCTCAACCTATAGGCCTAATTGGTTAGATTTTTTTCCAAGAAGAAAGAATTTCACCTTGGGTGTCAATTTTTTGACTTCCAATAGTTGTTGGAAAGATATTTACGAGTACTACAACATGGTATTAGTGTTTTTCTAAGATTTTATTATTTTGATAGAGAAATATTAGTGATAAGTAAAGTTTACTTTTTCAAACTTGGAGAGGCCATGGCTTGCATACATATACAAAGATATATTTTAGACTTCTTATAGTTGATGAAAAGATTGTTTAGATCACAATGTAGTGAAACAATTTAAGATACATTTTTATGTGATTTTTTTACTTATATTTCCATCTA
>VDFB02120640.1:0-22423 GCA_007258455.2 Sequoia sempervirens | reverse complement strand
TTTACCCACCTTTGCATAAGCCTCAAGGTCCAACTAAAACCAAGTTTACCCTTTACCCACCTACGCATGGTGCCTTGTAGCAACCAAGTCATAATACTGTTGCTCATACATAGAACACTAGAAGTAATTTGCAACCACAATGGCCCACCCCAACACCCTTACCTTTTCCCAATCCCATATTCCCTAGTGCTCCTTGATTAACTTCAAACACTAAGGAGTATGATATTGTTGAGAAAACTAAGAATATTCCTACAAAGATATCCCTTTGGGACATAATTCAAAATTCACCAAATTATCACACTATGCTTCAAACATCATTGCAAAAAGTAGCGGTTTCTTCTGGTATGAGTTCAAATTATGTGCTAGCTCTAATACAAGGAATGAATATAGTTAATGTAGACATTACATTCCATCAACATGAGCTCCCTCCATTAGAATTAAGGAAGAAAAATGAGCCTTTATGATAATAGCCCAATTAAATAGAATAGGAATCAAAAGGAACCTTATTGATAGTGGCTCCACCCTTAATGTGTGTCATGTGAAACTCCTAGATAGATTATGTGTGGAAAAATCACAAATCAAACCTAATTCATTATCTATTAGGGGATTTGACAATATCACAAAGTAACTGCTCAGTGTAATTTTCATACCTATTACAGTTAGAAAAGCTACCTTGCAAAATCCTATTCATGTCATGCTTTATGATCTTTCATACAATCTTATTTTGGGAAGACCATAGATTCATGAGATGCATGCAGTGCCTTTGAACCTTTATTGTATAATGAAATATGTCTATAGCAACAAATTCTATCAAGTTGAAATAGACCCCAAGCTTGAAAGTTGCTTACAACTTGAAAAAGGAACAAGTCCTCTGCACACATTTTTTCCAACATCTAACACAAAACCTCTCGAGAATAACAAACAAGAAGAAGACCCAATGTCTAAATTACTAGGTGATGATTAGGGTTCATTGTAATTCACACCTTCATTTATGGGAGAGTATATAATCACAAGAAAAAAGGATGAAAAAAAAGAACAACCCATGGTTATGTCAACTCAGAATTCAAAAGAACCTTCACAAGCATCTACCTCATCCACTTTGGAAGGAAATACAACTTACATAACTAATTTTGATGAGATAGATTATCAACAACACTAAAATCGAAAGAAATGGAAAGACTTTGTGGAACAGGCTATGATCTTGTTAAACAATTGGGATATAGTGGTAAAGGATTTGGAAAGAACGAACAAGGAATCTGAGTTCCTTTAGAACCTAATACACAAGATATAAAGAATGGTTTGCGATATTATTTTTCTAAGACAAAAAAATCAAATCAATGACCATCGCTAAACATCAACACTATCACATGCAAACCATGAAAAAAGCTTACAATAAAGCATCTTGAATTGCTTGATATGGATTTAACACCATCATTGGAGTACTTTGAAAATGATGAAGCTCTAGAAAAAACATTAGGAATTTATGATAAGACATCTTCTATTCCTTCAAAGAAAAGAGTTACTTGTGTTATGATCAGTACCAAGCAAAAAGATATAGAACTTGAAAATAATGAGAAAGACACAAGCATGGAATAATATGACCCTGACTTTCCTAAGTCAAATGTGCTTCCCTTGGGACATACAATTGATATACCAATGGAAATAGATAATAAATAAAAAATCATTAAGATAGGGAAGTGGCTTGATAATGAAGAGCAAGAGGATACTACAAACTTGCTTTATGGCTTTCCTGAACTTTTTGCTTGGAAATATTCAGATATGCGAGGAATAGATCTAAAGATAGTAACACACATCATCTATAATAAAAATGCTAAGCCTATTCAAAAAAAGATACAAATGATGAATCCTAAAATAGCCTTTCTTGTTAGAGGATAACTTGAAAAACTCCTTGATGTAGGTTTCATTCGACCTATTGATTATTCTCCTTCAATCTCAAACATTGTCGTAGTTGCAAAACCTGACAATCATATTAGGATGTGTACAAATTTTTGTGACTTGAATAAAGCCTCTTTAAAAGATGATTTTACCCTTCCTAATATCAACATGAAAGTGGATTCAATTGTGGGAGATGCTTTGTTTTCATTCATGGATGGATTTTATGGATATAATAAAATCTTCATCAATTGACAAGATCAATATAAGATAACATTTACAAATTTTTGGAGGAAAATTTGTTGGATTATGATTCCTTTTGGATTAAATAATGAAAGCACAACCTACTAATGAGAAATGACATTGATATTTCCTGATTACATACATAAAATCTTGGAATATTATGTCGATGATATCCTAGCCACGTCTCTAACAAGACAAGACAATGTGACTATCCTCTGAAAGATCTTCAAACGGATGCAAAAATAAAACATGAGATTAAATCCAAAAAAGTGTGTCTTTGGAGTACATAGTGTAATTTTTTTAGGGTTTTGTACCATATATTTTAATAGGTGTGAAATGCTAAGTCTCTTTTAATCAATTAGGCTCTTTCACCTAATGGAAATAGATAGATCCCACACCTAAAATCTAAGTGGTTCACTCAATCTAATGTATGCATGGTGGAATTATGTCTAAATTAAATGTTCTAGATGAAACTAATTGATAATATTGATTGATTAAGTATGCAAAATCTAAGAAATGTAACTTGTTTGAAAACACATTGTGTAATGCAAAAACACCTAGAAATGAATACAAATTGGAATAGAACTTGAAATAACTTAAAGTGTGCACTTGGAATATGGATGGAGACTAGAAATGGATTTTGGAATTTTGGTGATGCTAATTTTTAGGCTTGGAAGGATTCATTCACCATTCTGAGCGAATCAGTCCCAGTTTTGCAAAACTGATCTAGAACCTATTTAAGACAAAAGGGTATCTAGAAATGCAGAAAACCAAAAAATGACTTTGGAGTGGTATTCATTCACCACCCATGGAAAATGAGTCCGCTTTTTAATTTCTGAATGTTCAAAGGTGGAATCAAGAGCTTTCAGTTTGCACTTTGGCTTTCTACAGGTGTTCACTTTCGAAACTATGATTTTCGAACTTGAAAGTTAATTTTTGTTGATAATTTTCCATGTAAAATGAAGATAGGACCTAAAGAACTTTTCAACTTGATCCGTAATGATTTCCAAGCTTCTAAAATGTCTAAATCTACAAATAGACAAGGCAAGGGAGAGAAATGTTGAATGTTAGGGCATGGGGGTTTGCCTTGGTCAAACCCCTTTTAGGTAATTAAAAAAAAAAAGATAAAGAATGTAATGAAAAATGAAATAATGGAGTTGATTACCTTGCCATGATTTTTTATCCTTAAATTCTATATCAAAACATGAAGAATCTACCCTTGAATGTCTAAAAGTGGATATCTTGGTGAATTGAAATGATGAAACCCTAAGTTGCTTGACTTGATATGGAAGAATGATGGATAAATAATGAATAATGAATGTGATTTAGGGTTTAGAGAGGTTATTTTATAGGAAATTAACCTTATTAGCCTATAAATTGGATCCCTAAGGTTGACATGTGAAAATCATAAACTTAAATTTCAATTTTTCCTACTCAAAGGTGAAAAATGGGCCAAATGGGACTCATTCGCCACCTATGGTGAATGGGTCCCATCTGGATGGGATTGATTCACCATGGATGGTGAATGGGCTGCACAGGGGCCATTTTCCATCTAAGATTCTAGAAGATAAGGAAATAAGGTTTAAATTGTAACTTTGTCAGGTATTTCATCAAATATTACCCTGGGATGGACAATATGGGGTAATAGGGGCCTATTAATGATGATGTAAAGGTCAATTAGGGCTTGGGACACATAATTCAATGTGAAGGAGTGATTAAATACACTTTACAACACTAAAATGAGGTCCACATAGACTAGGAAGTCACAAGAACCAATGTGAATGTACAAGACACATTACAACACTAGTTTAACATTAAGTTTAATTCACAAGCCTTGTAAATTGATGTAATAATGTTATTAAACACATTTAATAATTTTGAATTAGGGAGATATGGTTTTATTAACTTGAGAAAAGCATGAAAGTATCTTACAACACCTTTACAAGACATCGATAAAAGAATGCTATTCAATTTGCAAGGGTCCAAGACCTAGTGCGGATGAATAAAATGCTTCACAACACCTAAATCAAGGCCTCATTAAGTCCAATTTATCATGAATTATTCCTATTTGAAGCAAGTTTCCTTTTTTCTATGGTACATTTAGCCCCCACTTTAGTTAGAGGATGAACTTGATTCAAAGTCAAACTAAAGTAGACATTCAAGAGAGATCAAAGTGTATAGATGTAGATGAAAAATAATAACAAAGATCAAAGGAGGTTGTGCAAGCCCCCATGATCCAAGATCCTAAGTCAAACCATCAAGATACATAATCATGCAATGGCAAGAACTAGGAAGAAGAGAAAGATGAAAAGGTGGAAAGGACGTACTCACTCTGAGGCCACAAAACTTCTGGTCATTTGTGGGGTGCGAAATCCACAACATACACTCTCTAGGGCCGTGGAACTTCTGATTTTCCATGGGGTTAGAAGTCTCAAAAGGTGAGAAACATACGCTAGTTGGTATGCACTAAATCACATAGGTGGCTATGGGGAAAGTGATGCCTCAAAATGGGCTTCCCGCTCAAACCATACCAAAGTTATACCTCCTAATAAGTTTAATAAGGTGCCACAATGAATAATGATTTTTGAGCTCTATGAGGTAAGAAAAACTTCATATACTTGACACTCATAGACATTGTAAGTGTTGTAAGGAATGTTCAAAGGGATTTTTCTTAGTTCTTCTGAGGTCTCATCTTAGAGAACATTATGCCAAATGTCTCCATGAGAGGATAAGTGAAAAGAAGTATCACACTCTTGGAGGGAATCAATCCCAATTACTCCACCAAGAAAAGGACACATCACAAGAAGAAATCACACAATGAAATGTGAGTGGTGATGTATGCCCCCACTTTAAAGCAGTTGCGAACACCAATACTGTGAGAAATTGCTTTAAAGTAGAAGAAGAGGAACATGAGAGCTTATTCAGAAAACCCTATGCTAAGTCATATGTTTCCAATAAGCTACATCATGAAAGAGGTCTAGTATGGCACATGCGAGCCAACTTAACGCATGCTATCCACATACCAAGCTTGCTCTTATATGTTCATGAAAGGTTAATGGCTAATCAAAAGATGCAATGACATATGACATACGAGCACAAGGATTTCTAACCCCTTTCCCCCACTTAGTGTAGGACAAAGGTGAGTCGAAATGATTAATGAAATGCATGCTAGAGTGAAAATCAATATCAATTAGAGGAATTAGGTGCCCCCACATAGGGAATCATACCAAACTCCTGAAAATGTTGGATTTTACGACTCAAAGCTTTACATTCATTAGTGGAGTGACCATGAACTCTATGATAGGCACAAAATGAAGTCTTATAAGAGCATTTCTTTTGAGTTCAGGGATGGAGGGTGATAAAGTGATCTTGGAGGAGTCTCAAAAAGATACCCTCTTGATCAATGGTAGAAGGTGGTTTTGTTGTGTGTGTCAAAGATACATCTTTCCTAGTAGTAGATGTCATACTTACACAAGTTTCTCTAGATTGCGATATTTTGATCTCACTCTTATAGGAGAAGGGAAAATCTATCGGATCCAAATCATTGGTATCTTATGAGATGAGATTGACATTAAGTGAAGAGTTTGTTATTTGTGTCATATTGTGTAAAGGATGATGTTCAAGACCACTAGTGTTAAGGAGTTTAGGATGGACAACCGGTAGGGATGATTTAGGAGAGTGTTTGTGAGATTGTTGATGTTGAGTGAAGGCTTGTAAATTTATATCAAAGGGAAATAACCAAGACCATGATTTTTTTTATTGTGTGATAGGGTCTATAGGGTTGAGGATACCTTGTTTGTTAGCACCACATCCTTTTCACTATAGCCAAGTTGCTTCTTAAGCTCATACCCTTTTCCATAAAGCTTTCACATTGATTTTTGATGTTTGGTGGTTATTGATAAGAGTTGTTAAAGGTGGTCATGTAGTGTATTTAATTGTCTAAAGTGGTTGAGGTGGATGCTTGTGAAGGGTCATTTAATTTTATTTTTTCCCTATTTGAATCTTTGTGTATGATCCTGTACTTGCCCATGAAGTCATGTTCAAAATCCAAGGAACCCCAATCATCATCTAATAGCTTCATATGTTGTCTAAGTGGTTGTTCATTTTCATTTTGGTGTATAGGTTCCATTGGTGTAGTTAATGTGTTTAAAAGGAATTTTATTTGTTTTTCTCAAGTTGTAAGAAATTATCAAGTTCAATATTAGCGTTAAGTGTGTGGACTATGTTGTTGTAGATGTATTTCATTTTGTGATGAAGATTGGAAGACCCACCTTTCATTGCATGAATCCATTGTCTACCTAAGATGAGATTGCATGAAAGTTCATAAGGCATAACATGGATTTGTGTATTCGAGGTGACCACTCTAGTGGTAAGAGGCATAATGATTACCCCTAGTGGTTTCTTTCAACATTTTAAAATCCCTTAATAGAGAAATAATCGAGTCAAATGGTTGATTGATCAATGCTAATCCTATACAAAAGACTCACACTACACACATTAAGGGAAAAAATAGTATCTAAAAGAGTTATCTTTATCCCTTTTTTTTTGTATTATGCTATGATCATGAAAGCTTAATTTTGTTTTTGCACATCCAAAGAGGGGAGTTCACTTTGGTGGAAAACAATGTCAACATTTTGGCCTTGAATCATTGTTGCAATTTATTAGTTGGAGGCACGTTAGAAGGGACAAGAACTTGTTGTGAGGTTGAATGGATCATGTCATGATATTGAGGGGAATCTTCAATAAGGTCCCACAATGATTTCTTAGCAGGAGTATTCTTAAGTTGCTCGACAAGATGATACTCCTTGTGATCTGGTAAGAAAGGGTTAGGTGGGATAGGATTAGGTAGTGGTAAGGGTTTTGGGGTTGGTTGTTACAGTTGTGGATTATTGTGAGTGTTATATGTATGAGCAATGATATTATAACTTTGTTGTTGTGACAAATTAGTTTGAGGAGGGTAAAGGATAAGTTTAGTTTTATTTTGAGTTTTTTGTTTTTGTGAAGGTGGGTAGAGAATTAGAAGATTGTTAGGATGTCCCATGGGGTATGTATGAGGTTCATTGATCAAGGGGGATCTAATGGAAACTTGCACATTCATAACCTTAACAGTCTTGGTTTGATGTATCTTTAACAAGGGGAAATTGACAACCACTTGTTTAGTGAAGGAAGACACATTATTAGTTTTGCTGCATTCTAGCACCATGATATTATCCCTAGAAGGAGAGTTTTTAGAACAATAATCCACATGTGCTTGACAAGTAAAAACTCCATTTCCAACAAGGGAATGATCAATGATGGGATTATGAAGAGGGGGATGATGACAAGAAGGTGTTGGCTGAGTGTCCATTGTCTTTAAGGTCTCATTATCTTGTTCCATATTGTAAGAGAGGGCAACCACCACGTGCAAGGCCCTAAGTCATGCAGGGCCAAGATGTAGAAGGCTTCCCTAACTTACCTTACCTAAATGGGGTGTTAGGATATGAGGATGAGAATAATGAGGACTATAAAGTGTTGCAACCACTCTAAACTCCCAATATTTGAAATGAGGCTAGGCAAGATGGTTTTTGAGCTCAACACTATATCTCAAATAACTCTCTATTCAAGGATGAGAGCATAGTTTTGAGATGACAATGTGACACGCTGGCGTCCATACAACTAGAGGACCAAAAGTACAATGTGAAATATTAGAAAATATTCTAGTAGCCTAGATAACAACTTCTAAAGGAACAAAAAAAACTATGATATACGATAAGCACAAACAAATGTGATAAAGCAAATATACCAAAGCTAGGATGATGAAGATGATTTCATAGAAGAGCCTATTTTCCAGCTAGGTCCTTGAAAACAAATTCACCTACACACAAAGAGGAGGAAAATGTTGGGTGGTTGTATAGGGCCTACCTTAGTTAGACCCTCATTTAGGTGTCCCATCTCCACAAACAACCAAGAAAAGCGAGATAAAGAAAACAATGTAGTAAAGAGCACAAAAGGACTACAATACAGTAAATGTGCTAACTCAACCAAGTGATAGAGGAGAGGAAAGGGAGCTTACCACCTCTACCAAGAGCACTCAAGGCTACTTGGGGGAGAAAATAAGAGTACTCAAGCCACTACTACAATGGATTTTCGACCCCAACTTGCTCTACTGAAGTGATGGAGTGATGTATTTGCTACAATAAAGTGCATGAATTCTGCTAGAAAGCTTGAGAGTGAGTGCAAGAGTGTGAAGTTGAATGCTTGAAGTTGTGAAGGAGACAAAATTATTATTGTAGGAGTGAATTTGAAGAGGGGGTGAAGAAAAATGGCATATTTGAGTCAATTAGATGAAGAGGGCATTACAAATTGACCCCCAATGAGAAGTGTAATGCCTCTATAGGTTCAACCATAAGAAACTACCGGGGACTTAAGTGCATTGTACGAATGTCTACTTGACGTGTGAGAATCCTTAATAGAAACACATCTACCAATGCTCAAAATAGGTGCCAAGTGGGATGCAAGCAATGAGATTAAGTGGAATTAAGCCTCCAAACTTGGTTTTCTAAAGTGGAGAAGTTAAAAGGGGGAATTCGCATAAGGGGTGAAAATTCACTTCCATACATTTTCCCCCACTTTACTGAGCATGAGTACTGATGAGTTCTTGGTAAAGTAGATCAAGGAAGGAGTAAGGTTAGAAATGTATACCTAAACCATCAAGGAAGCAAACCATGATCTGGAGAACCTGAAGGTGTAGGACAAGCGAACGACTTCATAACTACTTGGAACTATGAAATTGAAGAAAGAAAGCATCTCACAGGACCATGGACCTGTAAGGAGGCAACCCCCAAGAACTCTGATAGGTTGGAAGCCCTGTGAAGTAAGCACCTTATAGGCCTGTAGACTTGCAAGGAAGGTATCCCCCAAAAACTCTAGCATGGAGGAAACCTAAGAAATCACCCTATAGGCTCTCAGACCTACAAGGGTGCCACCCCCCAAGATATCTCACATGGAGGAAGCTTAGAGGAAGTGCTCTATAGGATCTCAGTCCTATAGGGAGCTATCTGATAAGATCTATCACATGAAGGAAACCTGAGAAAGTGAACTCCGTAGAGTTAGGAAGTGACCAAGTAGGTGAGTAAGTGGATAGTCACATAGGCCATCATTAATTTAGAATAATTTCAAAGAGGTCCCTTGGGAACCCTTCAAAAGAAAAGGGGTCCACTAAAGGGACAAGTTGTTTGAAAAGTGAGGTCTAGTCAGGATACCCCCAAGCTAGACACAATAAGATTCATTTGAGATAATAACTTTCAAATGGGATCCCTTAGGAACTCGTCATGAAGAAGGGGGTCCACTCAAAAGATTACCAATTCAAAAATAGATGTTTCCTTTCTTAGATCAACCCATCATCAAGGGATCCCTTTGAAATATGTTCATTTCATCAAGGATTTCAAAAGGAAGAATATATCCCCACATGAGGGTAAGATCAAAGTGGTTCCTACTTTAGAGGTAGGTTCAAGTCCTCTCTTTATGAACCCATGATGAAGGGAAGAATTTTCCATTAGGGTCCCAAGTTGAGAATGCAATTCTAAAGAAAGGTTTGTGAGGACTTTCAAGAAAAGAATTATTGGCAACAAATGTATTTTCTAAAAATTGGAATGCTGAAGAAAGGCATTGTCACACATGAGAGAGATAACTTAGGAAAATAAGAGAGAAAGATAAAGAGAAATAAAACGAGAGAAAAAAACACCAACAAAGGGCATAGGGGGGTCTGGTTTAGTGGGGTCAAATCTGTCCAAGCTCATATGAATAACAGGTAACTATGTTGGAAGGTGAAAGATCATCAATCCCCAACCAGATTGGGAAGAATGCATAGAAAAAAAAAGTAAAAATAAAAAATTGTGTCAACATGGAAGGGAAGCCTAAATGCCCCCAACACTTTGCATCATCCCCAATTTATCAAAAATCAAGCAAAAACATGGAAGAATGATGATACAAACATAAGAAGGTTTACGACAAGAAAACCACACCTGTACCCAAGAACCAACAAGGGTGATGAGGGTCATCCAAGAACACATAGAAAAATCAAGGGGAACACATTACAAATCACACACACACAAAAGATCAAGAAGAGGCCTCCTCCTAACACTTATTGATGAAGAGGTCATCCGCTTCCCACTCTAGGTCATCATAGGTGGAAGGAGGATGAGCCCACGATGGGTGAATGTTAAGAGGAGGAGCATCTATCCCTCCTACAACAAGGGCCAAGGAAGACTACCCCTCGAGGTTCTCTCCATCGAGCTCTTGTGGAGCTAAGGTCAGTGATTTTGTAAAGATCATTGACAAGGATGGAACTTCATCCATAGAGTTAAACATGCACCTTGTAGGGGTGCCATGTCTAACTTCAGTGGATGGGGCAAGTTGTGGCTGAGATTCACTACTAGGCTCACTAAATGATTCAGGAGTAGTGAAAAACTCAGGGGAAGTCAAGATTGGTTCCATCACTAAGATAGAATGATTCAATGCAGGACCACCTTGCGGAGAAGGCAGGATCCTCTTACATCCTTCATGATTAGAAGGATGACACTCCATATTTTGTCTTGTCAGAGGAGATGAACTCCCTGGAGGTGGGGCTAGAGTTGCGGAGGAAGAGCAGGAAAGAATCACGGTGGGTACAACTGAGGTATTAATCATATCTATGGGCTTTGGGAAAAGTTGGATATCTAGAACGGACATCAACAAAGGTGAATCTACTGAAGGAGTGAACACCTATACCCCCTAGGGGTTAGGTACATTTTCACTCACAGTAGAAGTTGAAAGCAATGCAGGACTAGACTGGAGAGAAGTAGAAGGAAGGGAAGAGGGTGATATTGTAGGAGAACCTAAAGTAGGGGCAATCATCTCTTCCTCCTTCCTTTGCAAGGTGGCCTACTCAGCTAAAAGATCCTTTTGTCAGCACTTGTACTTGTGCACAAGGTGGTTTCTTCAACTCTTTGAGCTAGAAGCTGGAGGCTTCGAAGGAATAGAGGGCTCCTGGTCAACCATGGGGATGTCCACTATAACCATTTTTGGCAGAGGAATAAATTCCTAAATGGGAGCAAGAGGGACAGTTAGCTCAAGAGCCTCGGTGGTGGGCCTCTTCTCATTTAATACCTTAGGAGTAGGAGTGGTATGAGGTTGTAGATCGAATTCCCTTTGGGAAACCTTATTTCTTCCATATAAGTAGAACCATGGTTTGGGGTATTTGTGATCCTAAGCTTGGTCCTGCATTAAGGAGGAATCATCAGACTCAATGGATAGTTGCCAAGATGACTCATCAAATACTCTTCCCAAGAAAGGGGAGAGGACAAGGAAATCTGAGAGAAGGAAACCTTCTCTTTACCTTTATGGGAGGGAGAGGGATTCAACTTGGACTTCTCCCTTCCCTTTTGGGAAGAGGGAGAAGTCGGTACATGCTTCTCCTTTTCCTTTTGGGAAGAGGAGGACACTGATTGTTTTATCATAGGAAGGGTCAGTTTTGGGTGTCCTTGGCTCCAAGTTTTGTACTTCACATAATTCTTGTAAAGTAGGTTTATTAGATTGGAGGAAGTAGACCAACTAGGGAGGGCCAAAAGTGATCCAATGGGTATCCACCATGGGACACAAATGGCTAATATTCAGCGTCATGTATTACATGCATGACACCATCATGGGAGAATTTTAAACACTTGTGAATAATGAAGGTGATTCTATTTATGGAAGCTAGCAAGGTATGCCTAGTCTCAGCCTGAACAAATCCAAATCTAAGATAATATCAAAAACCGTGTCAACAGCCTTGGGTCTAACCAAGAGGGACAAAGTTATTGAGCTGCAAGGTTTGAGAGACATACCATTCTGCATACAGATGGTTGACTTTGTTTCTTCATATTTTTCTCTTTGTAACAAATTTAATACTAATGTTTCTTTTGTGATAACATTTACATGGCTCATGGGATTTATCAAGACTCTTGTCACAATGTTACCATTAACGCGAGTGGGAATGTAGATAGGTGAGGGTTTATTGTTTAAGGGAAAATCTTGTGATGTGAATGCAATTTCCACTGAACTAGGTGTAGGTGGAGCTGCAGAAGTCACTGTGGCCATGTTAACATAGGCCCTGGGTTGAGTAATAGAATTATTGGGATCTACAATCATGTTAGTAGAATGTGACAAAAATGGCTCTGTGTATATCTGTAATTCACTATTAGCTTTTTCCATTGATTTGTTAACATTTTGTTTGCTGCCATCAAGACAAATGGTACCATCCTTGATGTAGTCATGTATCTCATGACACATGAACATAAAATGTTTGGTATCATGTCCATTAACCTGATGGTATTGACAATAAGCGCTCCCATCATACCAATTAGGGTAAGGCTCATTAATATGATTATGATTTGGTAAGGTTATGATCTTATCCTTCAATAGCTTCTGCAAGATAGAAGAATAATATTTCAATAAATTTTTGAATTTTTTGTTATGCTTGAGGCCATTGTTATCAGTAGTGGAAACTACATTCATAATGTCCTTAACTTTCCTAGATATTGATAAGATGGACTTTCCCTTAGAACATGAGTGCGAGGAGGATCCCCCGAATTGAACAACTGTTTGTTGGTACTCCCGTAAAGCTACACACAATTGTGCAAAAGAAGGGTATTTCATAAGGGTGAACTTCTCTTGCCAAGGCCTTTATAAGTTCCCTATGATTATCTTATGCATGTCAGAATCAGGTAGCTAATATGATATTTGTGAAAGGAGCGCTTGGTAGTGCCCTATGAAGTCAGTGATTTTTTCATTATCTCCTTGTTTACATTAGACGAGATATGAAAAGGTCATCTTTGGCCCGATGTTTGCTTGAAGTTGTCTAAGGAATTGATTTAAAACTTGGTAAAATGAAAAAGTGGAATTTTCAGGCGAGGTATAGTACCACTTGAGTGTTGTATCCTTGAGAGATTGGGGAAACAGTTTGGCCATTGATGTGTGTGATGGAATAAGTTTGTGCATAGGGCAGTAAAGGTGGAAACATGCATCTGTGGACCACCTTTACCACCATACTTTTCAAATTTAGGGATCTCCATTCCTTGGGGGAAATTTTTGTTTAAGATCACAACCGATAGTGGACTGTGTCAGAAGAAGGGCTAGAAGATAGGCTAGGTAGAGGCTTGGGAAATACTCGCTAACTGGATTTTCATTTTACTCATATTCTAAAGAAGAGTGTTCAGAATGGGGTCATTAGAAGATAGAGGTCCGTGATGAACCTCCTCTAGAACCATTACTACTATGAACTCTCCAAAACTTATTATGTAACTTTTCTCGTAACCACTACTAGTAGGGCCTCCGTTGGAACCACCACTCATAGCCTCCACTAGAGACACAGCATTCACATTGTAAATCCACCTACCACTATGAAAAGCCCCCACCACTCATCTTGCCAAATATTCCACCACTAGAGGTGATGTGGAGGTGAAGCTAAAGCCTAAGAGGACCTTTGTCGGTTTTGATAGTTTTGAGTGACTCTAGCCATCTTTAGAATTATTTCCAAGTGATTTTCTAAGTCATCCAACCTTGTAGTGAGGGAAGAGAAATATTCTACAGGGATTCGAATAACCTCATGCTAGTCTACCAATGATGGTGTAGGAGACGTAGGGTGAGTGGGAATGTGATTGGTTTAGTCAACGAATCCTATCTCGTTCCTCGACAACTACTCTTGTGTAGCTACACTAATGAAAATAATAGAGAAAAGGCATGTAGTTAAACCAATAGAGGCCTTCATCCTTTCCATTGTGAGGTTTCGTACACTTTTCCTAATGATATACCTGGAAGTTGTGGACTGGGTTGTGATGTTCATAAACCTTCACAACACTTGGGAACACAACAGTCATGAAGTACATGGGAGAGCCATCAACACCAATATATGAATAGATGTTGGTTCATGTTAGGTACACCAAAAATGTAAGAGAGGGGGACCACCATGTGCAAGGCCCTAGGTCATGAAGGGCCAAGATACATAATTTTTCCCTAACTTACCTTAGCTAAATGGGGTGCTAGGATATGAGGATGAGAATGATGAGGACTATAAAGTCTTACAACCACTCTGTAATCCCAAGATTTGAAATGAGGCTAGGCGATCTAGTTTTTGAGCTTAACACTATATCTTAGATAGCTCTCTATCCAAGGATGACAACATAGTTCTGGGATGACAGCGCAGTGAGTTGGTGTCTCTCAGGTGCATAGACATCCTTACAACCAAAGGACTGAAGGTGCGCAGGCATCCTTACAACCAAAGGACTGAAAGTACAATGTGAACTATTAGAAAACAAGATAACAACCTAGCTAATAACTTCTAAAGGAACAAAAAAACACTATGAAATATGAGAAGCACAAAAAATGTGATATGGAAAATATACGGGTATGTGTAGGATCATCATGGAAAAAATAGGCCCTTAAGTGGCAAAAAATTCAAAAAACTCAGAGTTAGGAAACTTGACGTAACAATTTGAATAAGTTATCTATATTATTTCAAAAATATGTAAGAATAAAATCTGTAGCAAATTGAATGTAGTTTCTAAAATTACCAGGCCTATTTTAAAAAAATAAATAAATCTATTTGGTGAAAAATTTGCTCTTTCACGTAGAGTACTTACTTTTAGAAAAAATAAAGGCAATTATATTTGGTCATCCTAACACATTAAATGATAATATTTTTATAACATTTTAGATATGAGTAGAGTGACCTCATGTCTCTGGCTGTGATGCATTTTGTAATTCTTTACAAGTAAATAATTAATTATAAATTTTATTACAATTTCTAAAAAATATAAAAAAACTTACGTCCATCACCTTGCCAATAAAACTTCAATAGGCTCATTATTTTTGGTCTCTATAGTAGTGCACAGAATGTGATGCATGTTTTGTGATTCAAAAATGTGCCAACATTTGAAAGTTATAGATGTTTTCAATTAGCCTATCAATCAAGACTTTAGTCATAATTAAATAGAAAAATGAATACTACTCATTTATTAAATTGGTAAAGCATACTTATATTGGTGGAAAATCAAGCATCTCTTGAAAACTCCTTGTTTCACTCACCTTTGGGCAAAAAAATGTCATCATCCACATGGCCAATGTGGAATGTGCAGAACACATGGGCCAAAATGTGGCAATAAGAATGGCCATGTGGCTAATGACTTTTTTAACCAAAATTGATGAAATGAAAGGGCTTTTAAAGGCCATTCTCAGCTTCCACCAATTATAAATTATGCTTTACTTTCAATTCTAATAAATAATTATTATTCATTTTCTACTGAATTCATTTGTGCAAAAGACCTCGATTGATAGGCCAATTGAAAATATCTATAGCTTTCAAATGATATCAATATTTTTGAATCCAAAGCATGTGTCAAGCATTCTATGCTTCACATACCATGATTTCAAAAAAAAGGATTTCAATACTTTTTACCAAGTGAAGGTATTTTATTTATAGTTTTTATATTTTTAAAATATTTGTAGCAAAAATTCATAACTAATTATTTACTTGGAAAAAATTACAAAAAAAAATCCGTCACATCTAGACATGAGTCCTCTACTTATATCTATAATATTATAAAAAAATATTATCATTTTATTGTGGTTAGGGTGGTTAGACAGACACTTTATTTTTTCCCTAAAATTTAAGTACTACTGCATTGAAATTTCAAATTTTCATCAAATAGATTTTTTTTACTTTTAAATAAACCTAGTAGTTTAGAAACTACATTCAATTTGCTACAAATTCTATTCTTACATATTTTTGAAAAGATATAGATAACTTATTCAAATTTTTATGTCAAGTTGCCTAACTCTGATTTTTCTAAATTTTTTGCCACTTAAGGGCCTATTTTTTC
Organism: Sequoia sempervirens; assembly: GCA_007258455.2. Lineage (NCBI taxonomy): Eukaryota > Viridiplantae > Streptophyta > Pinopsida > Cupressales > Cupressaceae > Sequoia > Sequoia sempervirens. The sequence goes on along the minus strand of VDFB02120640.1, from coordinate 6,413 downwards.
CATGATGATCCTACACATACCGATCATATCAATTACATATTGCAATTTTTTTTCCCATCATGATCTTTCACATGCCCATACCAAAGCTAGGATGATGGAGATTATTTGTAGAAGAGCTTATTCGCTAGCTAGCTCCTCGAAAACATGTTCACCTACACATAAAGAGGAGGAAATTTTTTTGTGGCTATATAGGGGCCTACCTCAATCAGACCCCCATTTAGGTGTTTCTACCTCCACGAACATCCAGGAAAAGTGAGATAAAGAAAACATTGTAGTAAAGAGCACGAAAGCACTAAAAAATAGTAAATGTGCTAACTCAACCAAGTGATAGAGGAGAGGAAAGGAAGCTTACCACCTCCACCAAGAGCACTCAAGGCTGCTTGGGGGAGAGAATGAGAGTACTCGATCCTTTACTGCAATGGTTTTTTTTCCCCAACTTGCTCTATCGAAGTGATGGAGTGATGTATTAGCTGTAATGATGTGCAAGAGTGTTGCTAGAAAGCTTGAGAGTGAGTGCAAGAGTGTGAAGTTGAATGTTCAAAGTTGTGAAGAAGCTCAATTGAATGCTTAGAGGATGTGAAAAATGTGAAATTCTTGTTGAAGGAGTGAATTTGAAGAGGAGATGGAGAAAAAGGGCCATATTTGGGTCAGTTAGCTGAAGAGGGCGTTACAAATTGACCCCCAATGAGAAGTGTAATGCCTCTATAGGATCAACTACAATAATCTTCCAGGGATGTAATTGCACCACGTGGATGTCTGTGTGTTGTGCGAGCATTTGTGATAGAAATTCCTCTATCAATGCTCAAAATAGGCGCCAAGTGGGATGCTAGCAGCGGGCTTAAGTTGAATTAAGCCTCTGAACTTGGTTTTCTAAAGTGGGGAAGGGAAAAAAGGGAAATTTGCACAAAGGGGCGAAAATTCACTCCTATACACATATTATCTACCCTACAAAGAGAGATTGTAATATGTTCATCCAAGGGTAAAGTAGCGTCATCACAAGTGGGGGAGATATCAAGAGAAGGACCACTATGGTTTTCAAATCAATTTTCTGAAATGGGAGGAGCATTAGGGAAGGGAGGATCAAGGGTTTCATGATTCTTATTAGGGATTTATTCCAACACCAACCTATCCTCTTTACATCAAGGAGGGATATTAGGAGATGGACAAGGTTGATTGCCATGTTTATGGAGACTAGGTAGGGTAATATTTAGAAATGTGTTTATGATCTCATGTTCTTGTTGTCTAACATCTTCCAAAGGGGAATAATGAGATGGACAATCAAGACCCTTAAGAATTTTAATTTCCTTCACCAAGATACCTTTGTCACTAATAGGAGAGGCATTAGGAGAAGAACAAGTATGTGTGTGATGATTGTATACACTTCTATTCACACCAATGGGTAATGTAATGATTTGGTCAAGACTAACATATTCCTCATTGTTGTAACCAAAATAAAACTCATAAGAGGGGATGTTATGCTTATAAAATCCATGTTTAATCAAATCAAAGGAACATCTAAAGAACAGGTTATGCAAAAGTAAATAAAATGCAATGCAATGATTTATATGTAATTTTCAAATGTATAACAAATGAAGTTGCTAATTACAATATGCAATAATCTAAAAAATGAAATGTGAAATGAAACAATGCATAACATAAGCTATTTTAGGCTAAATTTGATGAAATGCATGTTACATAAATGCAACCAACTAATACAGCTAGAAAATGGCACCAGATAGAAGCCTAAAAGTAGGGTTTGTAGCTCTATAAAAGGCAGTTTCAAGGGTCAAAAGGGATTGATTTTCCCAAGGTAGCGAATGAGTCCTAATATGGACTTTTTTCAGAATTTTTCAAAAAAAATTGAGTGATTTTTATGCTATGTGACTGCTATGATGTAGACCTAAGTTAAAAATGAAAAATTTCAAAAAATTGAAATGAATTTAGATGCCAACAATGCAACCTAAATGCACTTTTTTATGAATGCAAAATGTGAAACCTAGCATGCAAATGAATCATGCAACTCGTAATGCAAGGTCAATGCAAGCTAGATCTATGATGATGAAGGATTCCAAATTAGTCAAGAAATTATTCAAAAAGTAGGTTCACCAAAATGTACCATAGATTTTAATAGGTGTGAAATGCTAAGTCTCTTTTACTCAATTAGGGTCTTTCACCTAATGGAAATAGATAGATCCCACACCTAAAATCTAAGTATTTCACTCAATATAATGTATGTATGATGGAGTTATGTCTAAATGCAATGTTATAGATGCAGCTAATTGATAATATTGATTAATTAAGTATGCAAAATATAAGAAATGTAACTTGTTTGAAAACACATTGTGTAATGCAAAAACACCTATAAATGAATACAAATTGCAACAAAAATTGATGAAACTAAAACTGTGCACCTAGAATATGGATGGAGATTGGAAATTTTTTCTAGAATGCTACTGATGCTGATTTTTAGGCCTGGTGGGACTCATTCGCCATTTTGGGTGAATCAGTCCTAATTCTACAAAATTGTGTCAGAACCTATTTCAGACAAAAGGGTATCTAAAAATGAAAAAAACAAAAAAGTGACTTTGGAGTGGGATTGATTCACCACCCATGGTGAATGAGTCCACTTTTTAATTTCTAAATATTCAAAGGTGGAATTTAGAGCTTTCGGTCTACACTTTGGCTTTCTACAGGTGTCAGTTTTTGAAACTATGATTTTTGAACCTCAAAGTTACTTTATGTTGGTATTTTTCCTTGGAAAATCAAGAGAAGACCTAAAATTTTTTTCAACTTGATCCTTAATTTTTCCAAGCCTCCAAAATGTCTAAATCTACAAACGCACAAGGAAAGGGAGAAAAATGTTGAATGCTAGGTCATGGGGGTTTGCCTTGGTCAAACCCCTTTTAGGTAATTAAATAAAAATAGAGAAAGAATGTAATGAAACATGAAATAATGGATTTTATTACCTTTCCATGATGTTTTATCTTGAAATTCTATAGCAAAACATGGAGAATCTACCCTTCAATGTTTGAAAATTGATACCTTGGTGACTTGAAATGATGAAACCCTAAGTTGCTTGACTTGAGATGGAAAAACAATTGATTTAAAATGAAGAATCAATGTGATTTAGGGTTTAGAGAGGTTATTTTATAGGAAATTCACCTTATTAGCCTATAAATTGGATCCCTAAGGCTGACATGTGAAATAATAAACTTAAATTTTAATTTTTCTAGCTCAAAGGTCAAAAATGGGCCAAATGGGACTCATTCGCCACCCATGGTGAATGGATCCCACCTAGATGGAATTGATTCACCATAGATTTTGAATGGGTCCCACAGGGGCCATTTGTCCAACTAAGATGCTAGGAGATAAGGAAATAAGGTTTAAATTACAACTTTGTCAGGTATTTCATCAAATATTGCTTTGAGATGCACAATATGGGGTAATAGGGGCCTATTAATGATTATGTCAAGGTAAATTAGGGATTGGGACACATAATTCAATGTGAAGGACTGATTAACTACACTTTACAACACTAAAATGAGGTACACATAGCCTAGGAAGGCACAAGAACTAATGTGAATGTGCAAGACACATTACAACACTAGTTTAACATTAAGTTTAATTCACAAGCCTTCTAAATTGATGTAACAATGTTATTAAAAACATAATTTTATAATGTTGAATTAGGGAGAAATGAGTTTATTAAGTCTAGAAAATCATGAAAGTATCTTACAACACTTTACAACTCCTTTACAAGACATAGATAAGATCATGTTATTCAATTTTCAAGGGTCCAAGACCTAGTGTGGATGCATAAAATGCTTCACAACACTTGAATCAAGGCCTCATTAAGTTGAATTTATCATGAATTATTCCAATGTCAAGAAATTTTCCTTTTTTCTATGGTATAGTTTTATCAAATCTCATAGAGGCATCGATGTAAATACAAATAAAATTGGTGCTATAATCAACATTCCACCTCCTAGAAATATTTCTCAATTGTGCGCATTACAAGGAAGAATTCAAGCTATCTGTCATTTTGTGGCATCTTTAGCTGAGGAAACATTACCATTCACACATCTTCTCAAAAAGGATTTGCAATTTTATTGAAATGAGTATTGTAAACATGCCTTTGAGAGTTTGAAGGAATACCTTACAATTCAATCTGTTTTATGATCCTCTATGCCAAGAAAACCATTCATCCATTATATAGCTACATCAACCTTGTAATACCCCCATGTTTCTGATACTATTTACTACTATTGTTTGCTTTTATATGTTAGTGTGATACTGAATTGTGATGGTGATTGATTCATCGATTTGGTGTGTGTGGTTGTGTAGTTTAGTTGATTGCTACAATTGATATTATTATTATGATTTATGATACTCTGTATGTAGGGTTTGGATTATTTTATTATGTAATGCTTTCTCTCTAATGTTTTATATGTCGATGTGATAATCTATGGTGATCATGTGATTTGAATTCAGTATTATTTTATAATGCAATGGTTTAGTAATTAGTTATGATGCAGTAGTTAATTAGAATGTTATCTTATGATCAATTGGTTAGAAATGTTAGTTTGTTATTGATATTGTAATTGTTAGAATAGATTAGGTGAGAGGACAGTGTAGCATCACTCGTTCACGAGTGCCCTGCTACACTGCAATTCCTTCTCACGATAGGATGTTTAAATATATATACATGTGCTACTTGACGTTTATTTGGATGCAGGATTGCAGGATTAAGTCTCGATTCCACCTGCTTCGGCAGGACAGGGCGAGCAATAAATTAACCCAATGGGTAAAAATGTTGAAAAAGGGAGTAGGTTTGGAAGCGTCCCCGTCCCAAGTCCGTCGTCTGTTGTGAGTCGTGTTATGACTGAAGTTTTCATTCTCGTTGATTGTGTAGTTTGATTGTTGAGGTATTCATTTGGTTTATGGTTCATGTTTATTTAATTAACCTTATTTTATAAGATAATGGATTAAAGTTGTTTAGTTGTTTGATTTAATTGTGTGTTAGTTGAATATTAAATTTAAATATATTATAAATTAAAAAGTGATTTAATTTATTAAAAGAGTAAATAATTATTCTAAATTAATATTGTTGATAATAATTAAATTAAATAAATATTGTTGAAGATAATTAAATAATATCTTTTTATTAATATTAAATTTGCAAATCATGTACAGATAATATCTTGATTAAATAAATTATTTTAATTAAAATTTTAGAGAAGTGTGCTTTTAAAAGCTGGAAAAAGGACCAATTAGAAGAGGGGATTTTTGAGAAAAGAAAGCAGAAAAGCTTTACTGATATTATTGATTCTTTTATTATTTTGATGAGGGATTCACACACAGAAGTTTGGGTTCTGTTGTTTTGGATCTGGTAAAAGGAAAAATAAGAAAGATAGTTTTTTTTTTTGAGTTTGGAGGTTTTCTGGGTAAAGTTATTGTGAGATTGGAAAGGTAAGATTGTCCAGAAGAACGTTGAAGGCAGAGGATCGAGAAAAGAGAGCTGTAGGAGGAGATCGAGAGGAGGCTACAGAAGGGTTTCTTCTTCAGACGAAGGACTCCAGGTTCCATAAAATTTATCATTTATTTTTATTTTTATTTTTATTTCTGTAAAGAAAATCATGTCTGTAATACTTTAAATCAATAGTTTGTTTGAAAGAGGGTTTTGTTTGGTTGTGTTATATTCTTGAATGATTTCTATTGAAAACTATATTAAATCTTCTGTAGAAAACTTTCATTGAACCTGTTCGAAACTTTTCAATATAGGTTAGTAGTGAAAATTTATTGTTTGAAATAAAACAAAAACCATCATTGATTGAAGATCGAATTTACTTGTCAGATCTATTTTGTGATTATTGAAAAATCTTTTAAAAAGCTTTATGAAACATAGTGGTGAAAAATAATTATTTTGAGAGAGAAAATCCCTTTTTGCTTATTGATTATATTTGTATATTCAAATCTGTTCTGAAAGAAAACAATTTATTTATATAAATCTATCTTTTTGAATCTCTGAAAATATATATATACATATATATAACTTTCTGGTTTTTAAAATTGTATGTATAGATAGATTTATATTATATATATTTCGAATTTAAGATACTATATAAAATAAATAAATAAATGAAAATCTGGGTATTCATATTCTTATTTTATAAATATTACATTAATATAAATATATATATATGTATATATATACATATACATATATATATTTTAACATTATAGATAAATAAATACATGCAATATTTCTTTACATTCTGGTTACTTAAAAAAAAAAAAAAAACTACACAGTTGCTCGGGATCCGCGTATTCGTACTTTTATGGTGGGTCGAAATAGAGTTTGAATAAAAATTAAAATTAATAATAATATATAAATTTGAAATAATAAAGAAATA